>PVIR01032797.1:0-18391 GCA_004026965.1 Petromus typicus
AAAAAAAAAAAAAAAAAGAAACAGGTCTATTACAATAAGATAAACTTTCAGCTTTCAGACTAGTTCCCTTTTTGAAAACAGTCTTTGTTTTCATAAGTATGAAAGTTTTTATTTAATACAAGAGATATCTGTTAATAAGAGTATTGATGGGTCTGCTTACTGGTCACAAATCTAAAAGCTATACAAGAGTTATTGTAGTTCAACTTGGCTAAAATATCTGACTCTATTCTGATTTAAAAACAATGGGTTATGGGAAAAATGAGAATTAAGTTATGTTATATACTGGTACAAATTCTCATTGTGGAGTGCAATCATGATATGTATATGTAAGGTACCAATAAAGATTAAAAAAAAAAAACTATTGTCTTGGTCAGGGATTTAGATCAAGGGTACTGTGCCTACCTTGGAAGCACAAGCGCCTGAGTTCAATCCTTGGTACAGCAGATAGGTAGATAGGCAGATAGATACATAGATAGATAGATGATATAAATAAAAATTTAAAAATAAAAACAATTATATTGAGTGTATTTGTCTGTCTGTTGAATCTATGCACACAACTAGTTATAATGACCACAATTGCTTTATTTGAGCTCAACACTTTCATTGTATTATTGGCTTTTTTTTGAGATTTCCAGAGAAAGTGGTTTGCACAGGTTTTTTTCAGATAAGATATTATCTCAGGTGCTTGTGTTTCACATGACTTAAGAGTGGGTAATTTAATACACCTAATACAGTAACAGTATTTTAAAGTCTAATGACATGCTTCCACTTGGGTTGTCAGCCAATTAAAATAGTATAAAAATTATTATTATTGTTTTTGCAAATGCAATGACTATTGATATCTGTATGCAATAACTCAGAGTTTTCACTGATACTCTAGAGATAAACATGCAATTTAGATTTAAAAAATCCAATAATTAGGAAAACAGTGTGAGTTAGAAGTAAAGGCACAGTTCTCAATTCTGTTTTGCTCATGTGTACAGGCCCCACTTTTGCAAGAGCAGAAATTCTTGTGTTTGCTGCATCTGGAGTCCAATTTGGGTTTGACAAAGTAAATTCACTTCCAGTTATTGAAGATTTTCTCAGAAGTTCCGTCCACGAAGGGACTATTTCCTGGGGGAGAGGGAGACACACCCCATCCCATTTTTTCTTGGCTTTTTCAGCTTGGATATTCCATCTCCATGTAGAAGCAATAAAACACCCAAGATTCTGGTTCTAACGACAGCAAAACCAATGCAGAGGAGATAACACAGAAACCCGCGGTGACCAGACAGCCTCATGCATGAGCCAAAGTAGTAAATTAACCCCTCAGTATGACCTCTTGGTGGTCAGGACCTTCTAGAGGGTCAAATATATGACTAAGCACCCTAAACTGAGGTTAAATATATAGAAATGTGGCTCTCAGGCTGCCGCACAACCTGTATTAGAGAGGACTAAGAAAATTTCAGTCATGGGATTTGGCTCAGTGGTTCCAGCGCCTGTCTTGCAAGCGCAAGGACCCAGGTTTGATCCCTGGTTAACCACGTACAATACTGGGTGTGGAGACTCACGCCCAGCAGCAATCAGTACCACATACCACAGTGCCGGGCGTGGTGGCTCACGCCTGTCATGCCAGCACTCAGGAGGCAGAGGCAGGAGGATTGCTGTGATGTGAGTTGGAGACTGAGCTCAGGGCCAGCCTGAACCAAAAAGCAAGACCCTGCCTCAAAAAAAAGAAAAGAAAAGAAAAGAAAAGAAAAGAAAAGAAAACAAAAAAAGAACATTTCAGTTATGAGGACTAACCAAAAGGCAAATGAAAACAAAGATATGGAAATGAAATTTTTTTCTGAGACTTTGGTGCAGATGGTTATAAATACCTTTCCTAAATTTATAAAATCCATTGTTACAAATTTTATGTGATTCATGAATTTACTTTGAGCTCTTATTTTTGTTCAACCAATTTGCTTACAACATTTCTTGTACATTGTAAAATTAGGCTACAAATAGTGGGTTAATTTGCTCTTCTGATGTTTCAATAAAGATAAGCAATGAGGTTTTTAAGCAGTCAGCCAAATTTAAAATGTGAAAAACAGAATACAACAAAAAACACATAAAAAGAATGATTTAAAACATAAGCAGGCCCTGCCAGGTTTGTTATGGAAAAATTGTAGTAAGACAGAAAAAAAAGATAATATAAAGGAAGCTACCAGCATAGAGATATAGTTTTGATGAGAAAGGATTTAGTAGATTAAGGTTTTGTGCTACCACAAGCAAACAACGAAGTGAGATAGCAGAAAAATTAGGAGCCTCAATGACACTAAGAAAAGGTTGGTGAAGAATGCAGTTTAAAGAAAAAAAATTAAGTTTAGTCGTTTTGAATTATTGCTCTTGATTGTTTTGGTTGAACCCAGGTCCTTCTGTCCAAAAGGATCTTATTACTCCAAGGAGACTAAGGGAGTTCTGGCCACAAGGCAGATACTATTAGTCACTTCTTCCCAAGTGTCACTTTTCCTCTCTGGTTTATTGAAGCTTTCAGACAAAGGATATAACTTTTATTAAAAAAAATTTTTTTTTGAGACAGTGTCTTGCTTTGTAGTTCAGGCTGTCCCCAAACTTACTAAGTAGCCCAGCCTAGCCTCAAATCCACAGTAATTCTTCTGCCTCTGCCTCCCGAGTGCTGGAATTATAGGTGTGAGCCACCACACCCAGCACTGTGGTATGTTTTTACCAAGGGCTGGGGTTACAGCCATGACCCACCAGGCCCACCACCTGTGGTATGTGGTTATTGGAAGTTGAAATTGAACTTGGGACCTTGCGCTTGCCATGCAGACACTGAAACCAACAAGCTGAATTCCCAGCCTGATAACTTTGATTTCTGACACTACTGCTAAACATGAGATTTTCTGCATGACCAGCAGATACAGCTGGGTTGGTCAATGACATGGAACAGAGCAAAGCTGCTTCATTAAGCAACTCTTGCCTAGCTTGTGACATTCATTATTGCTGACCTCATGGTATATTAACAATATTTACATTTCCCAAGGGCAAAGATCTTCACAGAACATGAAAAGAAAAACATCATATTGGTCACATTCAAAGTAAAATTATTTATGGCGATAAACTTTTTGAGGCCTAATCATCTAGTTTCCACTTTTGCTCCAGCTATTTGTGATGAAACATGTATAGCAATCCACTGTAAAACGGCCAACCACATTGTGTTTATGTTCCAATGTAAAACAGGCAACAAGTCTTATGGTTCTGGGATAGTTCCTTGTCTCTTATGGGTGTGTTATAGCATTTAGTGATACTTGAACACTGTCGGTTCCAGGCAGTATCACATAAAGTACATCTATGGACAGGTACATCTTGGATGGCATTCTGTTAAAGATGACACATTTAGGTAAAATTTCCTTCATCTCATTTAATATAATGACGTCACTATGTCTGTTATGCTATGACCTTCTGTTACTCTTGATCTTTTTCTCTGTGAAGTTTATAGTTGTTATGTGAACTTTCTAGAAGAATTTCACTTCTAAAATTCATGACTGATAAAATCTACTCCTCAGGCATGAATCAATTTCTATAATTTGAAAGGCAGTGAAATTTTCAAGGAGGTGTGACTGAATCTTTTGGCAAACATAAATATATTCATCTCTGTTGAAACCTCCTATGATTATTTATGTGCTTCTATTCTAGTTAATATCTTTTAAAAATGACTATTTCAGGACTTAGTGTCTATAAAACTCCATGACAAAGCAAATTCCTTTTAAATTACATCACCCTAAAGAATCAAATGGCTATCTCACTGCCCTTTAACCTATCACCCTCTGGAGCAATTTTACTATTTAAAATTCAATTATTAAAACAAAGAAGCTGTAATATAGCAGACAGATATTATCCACAAGAATAATTATATAAAGCACTTATTTTAATTTTTAAATGCATGACTCAGATGGCTTTATACCAGTAATAAATATACCATTCCCACAAAGGATAAGCCTTATCTGACCCGTCAGTACGAGGCCTTGTTCTGACACCTGGAGACTCTCTTTGGGTACCTGCAAAGACATTCAGCATTATGAGTGGGCAACAAGTGAGAAGCCACTCCATCGTCAAACTTCAGCGATGGCTCTACAACCTCCACTAACAATGGGCCACAAGAAGAGGAGAATGAATCCATTACCCACTACAACACATCCTTACGATCCACAAGAGAGAGATTCTACAGCTCAGTTCATAGAATTAAAAGATGCCGGAAAACCTGGCATTTCTTCCACCCAAGAGTATTTCGTCTTGGCCTTGGAAGTATAAGTCACCTATAATTATGATGGCAAAGGGTAAGGGTTTTATTTTGCTTATGTTTACCTGAACACCAAAAGGAAGTGGTGAGGTATATTGAGTATATAAACTTCTACCTGCTGTTTTTGATGTAGTCAGCTAAGGAGACTGACTATAACCCTCCCCTCTTTTCCAACAACTCTCATACTAGGAATACCTGGCTGTCATTTCCTGGCCCTTTATGGGATAGTAATAGGCACTGCAGCCCTTCTGGCTACTCTAAGGTACTTTGATCAGGGTTGGTGTTTTTTTTTTTTTTTGAGACAGGGTCTGACTTTGTAGTTCAGACTGACCCTGAGTTCACTGTGTAGCCCAGTCAAGCCTTGAACTCATAGCATGGTACTGTGGTATGTGGTACTGATGGCTGGGATTCAAGTGTGACCTGCCACACCTGGCGTTGTGGTATGTGGTTCCAGGAATCAAACTTTGTACTTTGTACTTCTGAGGCAGGCGCTGGAACCACTGAGCTAAATCCCTGGGCAGGATTGGTACTTAAAAAAAAAAAGAGTTTATTGGTATATTTTTAGGAATACATTATATTACGTTTCTCATTGAGATTTGTAAAATATAATGATTCTTATTTTTTTTTCCAATTCCCTTACTCTCCCTTTAATCTTCAGATCCTCTGGATATAATAGCTTTGTTTCCACTTATTACTGCTTACCATAAAATTTTTTCTTTCCTTTCTCTGATTCTTCCAAATTGCCCAGTTCTCTCTTTTTTTCTATTTAAGAATACCTATCATACATTCTGGACTTTACTTACACCTTTACTTTCTCATACTAGAGAAATTATACACTCTTTACACATCTGTGTTCTATTTATTTTATGAGTATGGCCTCAAGGAGCATCCATTTAGCTACAAATACATCTAATTTATCGTTTGTGGCAATACTCCACTTTATAAAAAGAATCACATACCCTTTATCCAGTTGATGGCATCTAGGCTGTTTCCAAGATTGAGCTATTTCAAATTGTGCTGCTACAAACAAGAGTGCATAATTGTCACATGGTGTGATATTTTTAATTCTTTTGGAAATATTCCTAGGAGGGAATGCCAAAGTCAGATGGGACATCTAACCCTAGTTTCATGAGGAATCTCCACACTCATTTCCACAGTGGTTGTACCAGTTTACATTCCCACCAAAAGAAAAGGGTTCTTTTTTGCCTATAGCTCTACCATTTGTTGTGGGTTGATTTCTTGATAGTATTCATTCTTTCTGGAGTGAGGTGAAATCTGTGTTTTCATCTGCATTTCTCAACTGGCCCATGTTGTTGAACATTTTTGCATACTTTTTCATCTGAAAGATGTCTATTAAGTCTAGATGCCCAATTTTAAACTGGATATTTAAATTTGGAGGTCTGATATCTTTAAATTCTTTATATATTCTAGATAGATTCTCTTTGAGGATAGCTGGTAATTTTTTTCCCCACATTGAAGATGTTCTTTTGCTCTCTAAGTGTTTTCTTTTCCTGTGCAGAAACTATTAATGAGATTTCACTTTTTGATTCTTTCCACTAGTTTCCATGCTACTGAAGTTTTGTTCATAAAGTCTTTCCCTATGTCTATCCAAGAGTTCTACCTAAACTATTTTACAGCAGGGTTACTTTTTCTTTTAATATTTAGATCTCTAGGGCCAGGGACTTAACTCAGTGGTTCCAGCCCTGTCTTGTAAGCACAAGGCCCTGGATTTGATTGCTGGTAACCACATACAATGTCAGTTGTGGTTGGTGACTAACACCCACTAGCAATCAATATTACATACCACAGTGCCGGCCATGGTGGCTCATGCCTATAATCCCAGCAATCAGGAGGCAGAGACAGGAGGACTGGTGAGTTCAAGGCTGAGTTCAGGACCAGCCTGAACTGCAGAACAAGATCCTGTCTCAAAAAAAACTAAAGAAAAAAAAATTAGTTCTCTAAGCCATTTAAACTTTAGTTTAGTAAATGCTGAAAGACATAGACCTAGGTTTAGTATTTGGCAGGTTGAAAACCAGTTTTGGCAGCACCGTATATAAAAGAGGCTACCCTGCTTCCGTTGAAGGTATTTTACTCCTCTGTCAAAGATGAGGTGGCTTAGTATGTCTGTAGCATTTTCTGCAACTTGTAGTCTGTTCCTTTGATCCTTGGGTCTGGTTCTTTGCCTGTACCATTCTTTTAAAAAAATTTTTAAAAATCACACTAGCTTTATGGTTTCAAGTTGAGGAATGTAGTACCCCCTGCCATATCTTTGTCTCACAGAATTGCTTTTGTCATTTTAGGTCTGTTGGATTATTTTCTCTAGTTCTACAAAATACGCTGTTGGGATTTCAATTGGAATAGCATTGAATCTGTACAGCAGTTTTGGGAGTATAGCCATTTTGATAATATTGGTTCTTCCTACTCAGGAAAAAGGGATGCCTTTCCATACTCTTTCTTTTTTGATAACCTGGAGCTAACACAGGTGGCCCTTCCTTTGCAAAGCAGGTACCAGAACCAAGGCTCTTTTTATTAATGAGATCCTCTTTGATCTCCTTTTTGAGAAGGCTGTTTTTTGTTTTTTTGAGCCACGGTCTCAATTTGTAGTTCAGGCTGGCCCTGAGCTCAGCCTCCAACTCACATCACAGCAATCCTCCTGCCTCTGCCTCCCGAGTGCTGGGATTACAGGCGTGAGCCACCACGCCCAGCACTGTGGTATGTGGTACTGATTGCTGCTGGGCGTGAGTCTCCATACCCAGTATTGTTATGTGGTTTCCCGGGAATCGAACCCAGGCCCTTGCACTTGCAAGACAGGTACCAGAATCACTGAGCTAAATCCCCAGCCCCAAGAGGGCTGTATTTTTCAAGAGAAGAGGGCTTTCACCTCCTTTGTGAGAGTCCTAGATACTTCATTTTTTGGATGCTATGGTGAAAGGAACTGTTTCCCCAACTTCTCTCTCAGTCACTCTATTGTGTATGGGAAAGGTATTGATTTTTGAGTACTGAGTTTGTATCCAGTTATCCTACTGAATCTGGAGATTAAGTCAAGCTGTATTTTGGCTGAGTTTTTGGAAACCTCTACATAGACTAACATATCATGAGCATGACAGTTTATCTTCTTCCTTTTCTATCTTGATTCCTTATATTTCTTACTCTTGCTTAATTGCTATGGCCAGTGTTTTCAGAAGTATATTGAACAGGAGCAGTGATAATGGACATCCTTATTTTGTTCTTGATTTTTTTGACTATTTAGTATATGATGTTGACTGCTGGTTTGGCATAAATAGCTTTATCAGGTAAAGATAAAGAACATCTATTCCAATTTTTTGTAGGTTTTTAATCATGAATGAGTGCTGGATTTTGTCAAATGTATTTTTTCATTGATTGAGATGAACATAGGACTTCTGTCCTTCTGTTAATATGGTGTGGTATGTTTATTGATTTATATATGTTGAAGGATCCTTGCATCACTGGAATGGATCAATTTGCTCGGTGTACGATCTTGATGATCCTCTGTATCCCATTTTCCAGTATCTTCCTGAGGATTTTTGAAGCTGTATTCATTGGAGAGATTAGCCTGTAGTTCTCTTTCTTGGATGAATCTTTCTCTACTTTTGGAATCAAAGTAATTGTTGCTTTGAGGAATGAATTCAGGCGTACTGCACCCCTCTCAATTTCAATGAAGAATTTGAGAAATAGTGGCATTAGCTCTTCCCTAAATTTCTGACACAACTCAGAAATAAAGTTGTCACAATGAGGACTTTTCTTCATTGGTAGGTTTTTAATTATATGTTCAATTTCACTGATTGGGACATTAGAATACTCATACGTCCATCATTCAAATTTGGTAGGTCCCATGTGTTTAGGACTCTGTCCATTTCTTCTGTGTTCTCCGTTTAACTGGAATACAGATTCTCAAAGTAGGTATTGAATATGCTCTAGATTGCTGTGGGAACTGTTATGCTTTCGAAGTTTTGCTCCTAATTGCATAGATTTGAACTTTTCCTTTTTGCATGTTTGGCTAAGCGTTTGTCAATTTTGTTTATTCTTTCAAACAAACAACTCTTAGATTCATTGGGGTTTTTTTGTACACTTCTCAGTCTCTATTGCATTAATTTCTGCTTTGAAACCTCATAATTTTCCTCTCTGTACAAGCTTTGAGTTTCTCATGGTCTGCTTTTTCTAAGTGCTTGAGTTTCAGCATTAGATTGTTCAATTGAGCTCATTCTGTTTGTCTAGTGTGGGAATACACTGCTATGAGTTTGCTCCATACAACTGTTTTCACTGTGCCCCTTGCATTATTGTATGTTCTACTGGGTGTATCATTTTAATTGTACAAAGTGTAAAATTTCTTATTTTTTTCTGTGCAACATTGGTTGTTCAGGAGAGTGGTGTTCAATTACTATGTCTTTGTGAAGTTATTAGAAGTTCTTTTCTACTGATTTCCAATTTTAAGGCACTGTGACCTGACAATATCAAGGAGATAACTTCATTTTTTTTGCACTTAAACATATTCTATGAACATGTGGTTTATTTTTCAGAATGACCCATGTACAGCTTAAAAGAATATGTATTCTGATTTTGTGGGGTGGAATAGTTTATAGACATCTATTAAGTTCATTTGTTCAAAAGTTTCATTCAGTTCTACTATTTCATTATTGATCTTTTGTCTAGAAGATCTATCTATCACCATAGGGTACTGAAGTCCTCAATACTATTGTATCAGTGATTATTTGACTTTTCATGTCTATTAACGTTTATTTTATGTAGTTGGGTGCACTAGAATTTGGAGCACATACAATTATGCATATCAACTCTTCCTTTTTTTTTAGGTTTTTTTGAGACAGGGTCTCACTTTGTGGTTCAGGCTGGCCCTGAGCTCAGCCTCAAACTCACATCACAGCAATCCTCCTGCCTCTGCCTCCCCAGTGCTGGAATTACAGGCATGAACCACCACGCCCGGCACTGTGGAATGTGGTACTGATTACTGCTGGGCGTGAGTCTCCACACCCAGTATTGTATGTGGCTATGGTGATCAAACCCCGGCCCTTGTGCTTGCAAGATAGGTGCCGGGAACCACTGAGCTAACTCCCCGGCCCAATTTCAGATTGATATTGACACCTGATTGTATAACTAACTCTCCTCTGTCCCACGTACCTGTGCTTTTGAGTTTTTCTGAGCATGTTCAACTGTCTTTTTTATTTAGCCATGTTGAATTCTCCAGGGTATAATCATACTTTACAGCCACTAAGTCCTACCCTTGGTCCCCAACACTGCTCCCGCTGTGTATTCAGAAGACCACAGAAGTACAAAGAAATGGTGGGTAATGCTTGATTTATTGTAAGGAAGAAAAAAATTAATAGACTTTTATTAAGAATAAATAATGTTTCAGAGTAGGGATTTAGATCAGTAGAACTGCACCAGCCTTGGAAACAAAATCTTGAGTCTGATCTGACACCATGAAAAAAAGGTCTCTTATCTGATAACTATAAGACAGGTTAAGGAGAACTTTAAAAGAAGCCATTTTCTTGGCTGAGTGAAAAATCTGACTGCTGAGAAGAACAGTGGAAGAGATCTGAAGCCAATATTTATATAAAAACCTAAGAGAGAATTCAACAATATAAATTTTCAGTGGAGTATCTTATCTGGCAAAAATTTATACAAAAACCCTGATTAAATGCCATCAGAGCTATTCGAAATATAGGAATGAATGATGCCAAATGCAGAATTGAGGCAAGGTTTAAATATGCATTTTTTTTTTTTTAAGGTTTTTTGAGACAGGGTCTCGCTTTGTGGTTCAGGCTGGCCCTGAGCTCAGCCTCCAACTCACATCACAGCAATCCTCCTGCCTCTGCCTCCCGCGTGCTGGGATTACAGGCGTGAGCCACCACGCCCGGCACTGGTATGTGGTATTGGTTGCCGCTGGGTTGAATCTCCACACCCAGTATTGTTATGTGGTTACCGGGGATCGAACCCGGGTCCTTGCGCTTGCAAGACAGGCTCCGGAACCACTGAGCTATATCCCTGGCCCTAAATATGCATTTTTGACAGTTCAGACTTAATGTGTTCCACTGTTACTATGATCACGGTTTCTTTCTTTCTTTTTTTTTTAGGCAGAGGCAGGAGGATTGCTGTGATGTGAGTTGAGGCTGAGCTCAGGGCCAGCCTGAACTATAAAAAGCGAGACCCTGTCTCAAAAAACCTAAAAAAAAAAAAAAAAAAGAAATGGCACTGGAAAGTGTGAGAAGACATCTGTTTACAATTCGGGAAATACAACAAGAAAGCAGAGCAGGGTCAGGCCTTGTTCAAACCCCCACTCCCAATATGCAGGGAGTGATTCAAGTGCTTCACTGCTCCCAGCTTGTCAATACACGACTGGGAATAAGCCATAAGTATTTATTTTGGAGTAACACATAAGTTTTAGCAAAGCAGACGAGTTTACAAATATGCTCGGTCTTTTGCAAAAAGACAATGTGACTGCAACTTTAAAGCATAAAAATAGATTTCATCAGGATACTAATTCTCAGAGACAAGTGAAATGACATTGAGTTTAAGGAAAAAATTTATGCCTGAATTCTAAAGAGTTAATGATTTTTTTTTTTTTTTTTAGCTAGCGGGCAGGTATTAAATCTCTATTGTATTCGGATTACATTGGATACATTTTTTTTTTGGAAACAGGGTCTCACTTTGTAGTTAAGGCTGGCCCTGAGCTCAGCCTCAAACTCACATCACAATCCTCCTGCCTCTGCCTCCCGAGTGCTGGGATTACAGGCGTGAACCACCACGCCTGGCACTGTGCTATGCAGTACTGGTTGCTGCTGGGGTGAGTCTCCACGCCCAGTATTGTATGTGGTTACCAGGGATCCAACCCGGATCCTTGTGCTTGCAAGACAGGCGCCAGAACCACTGAGCTATATCCCCGGCCCATACATTGGATACAGTTTTTTAAAAGGGATGTAAAAATTTGCTTTGGTTTTGCTCTTCTACTTTTAAGTTTCACTGAAAAAACACCCCTGAATCTGTTTAATTTGAAGGGAAACATGTCAGCACTTTCCCCTAGGAATCTGTCATTTGTAGGGAAAAAGCTTCATGTCATCTCTCTGGGGATCTCTGAACACACTGGTTTGATTTGTAATTTGAAACAGCCAAACCAGTGTTTTTGAGAGCAGCCTGATGCAAGGCCCTCCTTTCAGGACAGCAAATATCTCTGTGTGCTCAGTGCTATAATTCTAACTGGTGATTTAGTGTAAACCCAATGCCCAGTTCTTCTTCAGCAGTGCAGAACAGAATTTTTCTTATCAGATAAATACTCCTCAGATTTCAAAACTAAGATGTTCATGGAAGACTCTAGGCTTCTCTTTCGGCCGCGGCAGGCAGGTCGTATCACCGTCACGTGGGTCGGGGCTACCCAGACCCAGGCAGTCCTGGCGCCTCCGCCCGGTTCCTCAAGGGTGCAAACTCCTCGCAATGCCTTCAGCTGGCTCTTGGCTGCTACTGGCTGTTCCAGTTAATCATTAGTCATACACACGGCCTGTATCCAGAAAATGAAAACACTATCTTAGTCCTCACATGGACAGTTTATGTTGCTAGTTTGTAAGTTATAGCATCCTCCATGCACGTAGGTGAGAAAGAGTGGAAGGGAAGGCCTCTCCGCCCCTGTCTGAGATTAGGAAACCGCCAAACTGTCGAGCCAGAGTTCTCTGGGCTTCCTCAGACCAGCCTGGGTCTGCTAGGAAGAGGACGATAGCTGGCCGCGGGAGGCCGAGGAGGAAGGGCTGGCCGCGTGGGCAGCTGTGGGCGGGCCGAGGACCGGGCTGCATGGAGAATCCGGGCCAGGAAGAGAATCAGCACGGTTTCTTTCAAGATACAGATTTTTTTGTTGTTGTTTTGTTTTTTTTTGAGACAGGGTCTCACTTTGTGGTTCAGGCTGGCCCTGAGCTCAGCCTCCAACTCACATCACAGCAATCCTCCTGCCTCTGCCTCCCGAGTGCTGGGATTACAGGCGTGAGCCACCATGTCCGGCACTGTGGTATGTGGTACTGGCTGCTGCTGGGCGTGAGTGTCCACACCCAGTATGGTATGTGGTGACCGGGGATCGAACCGAGTCCTTGTGCTTGCAAGACAGGCGCCAGAACCACTGAGCTAACTCCCCGGCCCCTCAAGATACAGATTTTAAAAGGCCCATGATTTGGTCACCTCAGAAGCTCCATTCAGTGCAGTCCTCTGTCTGCCTCTCTGTCCACCCCGTACCACCAGGATGGATCTCATCACTGGCATCAGATTTTGTGTGAACACCAGTCAAAATTGAAATGTAGCACTCTGATATTTCCCCTTGTTTGTATTCATCACGACTCTTTGGTCTTATGTCTTAATTTAAGTTGACTTTTGGACACAGTGCAAAATTCACATTTTCCAGGTCGGGAGGCAGTTTTGTAATGAGTTATAGACTGTCTCCTTTGTGCACTGATGGCAAGGCTCACTGAACACCATTTGGCCAATACAGGAAATTGATTTCAAGGCAAACTTCTGTGCTTTTTTATCAGTGTTGGTTCTGCTAATTAGATCCAGGGTGTTTTTAATGGTAAACACATATTGAAACACTGACCTAATCCTAACCCTAAGCACTGACTATATACCCACTGTTACATACAGGAATTTATACATGGTATTTGTGATTGCTGTGTTACAATTTGGATAAAATGTTAATGCCTAAAACGTTAGCATTCAGAATCCAAGGAGAAGCTATATAAATCGTAGAGTACTAGCCTACATGTAGTGAAAGTTTTATTTGAATTTTTTATATGGAGATTACCAGAGATCAAGTGAACAGATTTCAATAGTGTTGAAGTTAGAATTAGAAAATGCAAATTAGAAATATGGGCTTGAGAATACAAAGATAACAAATGGCTTTTATGCATGTAAATGCAAAAATCAATGTAGCATACTTATGTGAACAAATGTATACATGAACACTTTCATGAACATATGCATTTATATACATATTTTATATATGTATATAGTTTTTTTACAGTCCATTGAACGTTTGAAATCATTAAGATATCTTTCAAATTTTACCAGTTTTAAAATCAGGATTGGAGAGATCAGAGGGCAAGGGTTAAGCAGTCAATATCATAAGACTAACCATCACTTCAAATGCAGTTAAAATTCTTGGCTGCTCACGTTTTTTTCTTAATTGACTTTATTGGTACATTTTATATGGTCATTATGATCATATTCAGCATTAAGATTTGTACCTGTACATGATGCATCTTGATTCTGTTCGTATTCCCCTGCTCCCCATACAAATGGCACCCACTATGTACAAAATCTGTTTACATTTTTTTTTGTTTTTACCATCCAATTTTTTTTCTCTTGGCTACTTTTTCCTATTCCACATCCTCTTTTCTGATTGAACAGTTTCTTCTTATTTCACAATACCCATCATATATTATGGATCTCATTTATACTTTTAGTTTTTCATACTACAGAAACAATACAGTATTTATACATTAGTTACATTCTTAGAACCAATTTTGAAAAGTGTAAATGTACTACTATAGTAAAGAATTCAATGAAAATGTAGACACCTGAAAACTCATTAAAATCAGACCTCCAATATTCTGTAGATTAGCTGTCTACCAACAGAAATTACAGGATATATATTTTTTAAACTTCTCACTTCTCATGGTAGGATGATAACCCAGTGGTATAAACTTGTATTGTGTATCAAAACCTGTGCAGAAAAATATATGCAAGAAAAAACTCATGCAAATTTAATATGCATCACTGGAAGAAAGATACTCTGCAACTGCTTTCATACCATACTACATTAACTCAACTTCTTTGAATGAAATTCAGCCCACAGACTGATGCTTGAGTATAGCAGTGTTGCAGTATTCACTTTTAAATACTCTCCACTCATGGAATAGCTGTCTGTGATCTTTTCCCACCTTCCCCTATATTCAAATGTCTCCTTTATTGTAAACTCTTTCTGCTTTATTTACCCTGCATTTATGATTTTTGGATGGCACATTTTGGTGGAGCAGTGGCTTGTACTTCATGGCTGAACATTATCTTAACTGGTATGTTGGATCTGAATACTGTAAGTGAACATACCTGGGTCCTTGGCCATTGAATAGCTTGGACCAAGCCCCTAGGACAGCCCCATAAGGGGAGGACAATAGCCCCTATTCTTTGGCCACTGATTAGCTGTGACCAACTCCCCAGGATGGTCCCATAAGGAGGATAATAGGAAACAACATAGAATAAGTACATCTAAGACTAGACAAAAAAGTGAGGGTTTCCTGGTTCCAATGAGCTACCATTCACTGCTATGATGACTTGAACCATTAGTTGGGAAAGAAAATTAGACAGCACTGCTTCATCATATGTGCCTATAGATATTTCACTTAAAATCTCTCTCTCCAATGAGTCTTTAGTCATGATACAACTTTAGGGAAATTGTTGGCAAAGAATAGGATTGTATTCCTTAGAGTATAAAAAAATAACTTCCTATGGCTGTACACATATATAATCATAACACACCAGAAATGTGAGGCAGGATCATCAAAACTCTAAACCCAGAGAAAGCAATGGAGCAGTAACCTGCCTCAAAATTAAAAAAATAAAGCCTGGCCTGACTTGCAAATGCAAAGGCTGGGTTTGATCCCTGGTAATCACATACAACAATGCCAGGCATGGTGACTCATGCCTATAATCCCGGTACTTGGGAGGCAGAAGGATTGCTGTGACTTTGGGAATTGCTTGGGCTACATTGTGAACTCAGGGCCAGCCTGAACTACAAAGTGACACTGTCTCAAAATAAATAAATAAAGCCTGGTCCGAGGATTTAGGTTAGTGCTTTGAGTGTGTGCCTTGTAAGTACAAGAACCAGAGTTCCATCCTTGGTAACCACATACAATAATGTTGGGCCTCAGTGCTGGGAGGTGGCTCATGCCTGAAACCCCAGCACTTGGAAGACAGAGGCAGGAGAAATGCTGTGAGTTGGAGGCTTGGCTGGGCTGCATAGTGAGCTCAGGGCCAGCCTGAATTACAAAAACAAGATTTTCTCTCACACACCTGATAAAGCCTATAGTTGTATCTCACTATGGAGCTCTGGTTTCAACTGCACAGGAAGAGGCAGTGAGACAAACTGTTCTTGGTAAAAAGGGTTAGGGTTTGAAAATAAGAAATGTTTGAGTAACTTCAGTATAACTCTTAATGCTTTCATTGGATAAAAGCGTTTCACTGTCCAAAGGGTAGGTCATGTTATGGTTCATTCATACTAATATAGGGAGAATAACTGTAACTCCCAAATCTACTAGATATCCTCAAAACTAGTTCATGTTCTCTAAAAGCAAACAATGAATTCTAACAAAAGAGGGTTCTAGTCAAAGTTTCTGGACAAAAAGACAGCTGCCAAAGGGGGAGGGCTGGGAAATGGGTTGCACAACCACATATTTTCTGAAAGGTGTTTTATACAGCAATGCCATTGGATGAAGCAGGTACAAAGTAGGACAAAACTATAAGGTACAATAGAAAATTAGAAGGTGAATACTAGGTAAGAAAAAATAATCCTCAATAAATAGCATACCAAATTACAGTCACCAAGGTACTATTCATTTACTGGGAATTCAATGGCAAAAGTATCCATATACATGAAATTTCCATTTAGAATATCAGGCATGACTATCCCTAGGGGTAGTAGTACCTTTTTTCATTTTTTTTTTTAGGTTTTTTGAGACAGGGTCTCTCTTTTGTGGTTCAGGCTGACCCTGAGCTCAGCCTCAAACTCACATCACAGCAATCCTCCTGCCTCTGCCTCCCAAGTGCTGGGATTACAGGCGTGAACCACCATGCCTGGCACTGTGGTATGTGGTACTGATTGCTGCTGAGTGTGAGTCTCCACACCGAGTATAGTATATGGTTACTGGGGATCAAACCTGGGTCCTTGTGCTTGCAAGACAGGCGCCGGAACCACTGAGCTAACTCCTGGCCCCCTTTTTTCATTTTTATAATGCTAACCAGCAAATGTGCATAGTTGTTCTGCATGTTAGGTCCTTGCTGGATTAGCTCCTTGAAGATTACCACCTTGAGGTTGGGCCCATCTAACTACCCACAAAATAATCTAATTAACTTACCTATATTACATACTGGCCACAGGGTTTCATTCACATAATAGAGAGCAAAAGTGGTCACATTTACAATATTTTTAATCATGAAGTGCATCAATCTCCTTTATACCTGAAATGCTATTGAAATTCTTTGAGCCTTACCATAGTTTGCCTAAAGGGCTTCTCTCCAATGATAGGCCTCTGTACTCAAATCTGACTGAAATAATTTATGGTCCTACCATGTGATCTCTCTTCAGAGGGTTTCATTTCAACCCTAATTGCTAACCCATTAAATACCACAGTCATATATGAAGTTGTCATGTGCTTAATACTCTTATGGTTTCTTCCACCCTGATCTTCTTATATCATGTGTGGGCAGTAAAGGCAGCCAAGGTTGTATGTTATTTCTTTCCGATTTCTTGTCCTCTGAGAGATATTTCATTCAGAGTACAGAGCAATGGGCAAACACCTTCTCACACTCTGTATTCACACACTTTCGGTACAGGCAGACTTCACATAACTTGAGAGAATGACAAAGGCCTCACCACATTGTTTACAGTCATAGGCTTTCTCTCTAGGGTGAGATCATTCGTGATTCCAAAGGGCACAGGAAGGAACAAAGGCTTTGCCACATTTTATATATTCATACGGTTCTGTCCACTGTTAATTAATTATTTTATGTACTTTCAGGCAACTAGAAGATGTGAAATCCTTATCATATTCCTTGCATTTGTAGGCATCGTCTCCCATGTGTATTGTTATGTATTCGAAGGTAACTGGAACTACTGGACATCTTTCCACACTGTTCATTCATAAGGTATCTCACCAGCATGAGTTCTTCTATGGACTCGGAGAAAAGAGGAATAGGGGAGATTTTACCACACTGTTTACACTCATAGGGTCTCTCTCCAGTGTGAATTCTTTCATGTATTTTTAGGTTCGAGGAATGAGGAAATGCCTTACCACATTGTTTACAGTGATAGGGCTTCTCTCTAGAGTGAAATCTTTTATGCTTCCACAAGGTGTAGGTATCAGTATAGGCTTTGTCACACTGTTACACTCATAGGGCGTCTCTCCAGTGTGAATTCTCTTATGTTTTCAAAGGAGAGAGGAAGAAATGAATGCATTTCCACATTGTTTACACTCATAGGGTTTCTCTCCAGTGTGAATTCTTTGGTGAATTTTCAGGTAACTGGAAAACTTAAAAGCCTTATCACATACTTTGCATTTGTACTGTTTTTCTCTGGTGTGTGTTGTTTTATATTTTTGAAGGTACCTGGAATAAAAGAAGGCCTTTCTACATTATTCACATTTATAGGGTTTCTCACCAGTGTGAGATTTTTCATGGACTTGGAGATGATAGGAATAAGCGAAGGTCTTATCACATTGTTTGCATTTTTGGAAGTTACTAGAATGGGCATAGATCTTATCACATTCTTTATACTCATATTGTTTCTGTCCAGTATGAATTCCTTCACGTGTTTGGGAGGTGCCAGAAGAAACAAAGATCTTTCCTCCTTTAGATTTAAAAGATTTTTCAACATGGTGAGACTTTTCATGACTTCTCAAAGCACTGGAAAAAGTAAAGAATTTTCTATATTGTTTACATCTGTAGGGTTGGTTTCCAGTATGAATTCTTGTATGACTTTTTAAGCTATGAAGAAAACAGACTCCTTTCCCACAATGTTTACATATTCATATGGTGCCCCCCCATATGAACTCTTTCATGCAAGCTTTTCTACATTCTTTACATTTGTAGGGTTTATAGCCTGTGTGATTTCTTTCATGGAAAAGGAGGCCACTAGAAGAAGTGAGTGCCTTTTCATATTGCTTACATTTATAAGATCTCTCCCCAGTAACTGCAACTGGTAGTATGATGAAGTGCGGAAGGCCTTGAAACAGTGTTTACATTTATATAGTTTTTCTCCTGTGTGGGTTTTTTCATATATTTTGAGTTGACTGGAAGTAATGAAGGTCTTACCACAGTGCTGACATTTGTAGT
>PVIR01032798.1:0-18389 GCA_004026965.1 Petromus typicus
GGAGACCCACACCCAGCAGCAACCAGTACCACATACCACAGTGCCGGGCGTGGTGGCTCACGCCTGTAATCCCAGCACTCGGGAGGCAGAGGCAGGAGGATTGTGATGTGAGTTTGAGGCTGAGCTCAGGGCCAGCCTGAACCACAAAAAAGCGAGACCCTGTCTCAAAAAACCTAAAAAAAAAAAAAAAAAAAAAAAACTCCAGGTCTTTTTTTTTTATTCATTGTTACCAGCTGAGGCTAAAACAATAGAGAACTCAATTAAGGAACACAGGATTGATAGTTTCTGTTTCACTTTTTCTGCTCTGGAGTTCAGCAGGGCAAGAAGTTGGTCTGTTAGTTAGCAAAGGAATGCGGGTTCCTGCAGTGTGCTGGGCAAAGCTGATCCAGGCGGGCAGAGATAGGGAAGTCACTGAACAGCGCTGCACTAAGCATATGCTGGCGGCCAAGGGGGAAGTGGCCTGGTGTGGCCTGGAAATGTGGTGTGTGAAGCTGAAGTGTGATAGGGTGCAGGTCAGTTCTAACTGAAAATTTGAAGACACTTTTTTAATGGAAAAGAACAGAGACTTGGACAGATCCATCAGGGAACAGGGCAGTTAGCCAGGTGCAGGGCTCCAGTGGGAATCCAAAGTCGGAACACTGCCTCATCCTCTAACAAGGTGGACCGCAGGCATATTTCTGTGGTGCATATGCCTGTTTTCTTTCCCTTTGACTACCTCTGCTTCTCTGCCTGTTTATGTTGTTCTCTGTGTTGTACAAGCTGCAGCCTTCCCAGGGTTTTGGTGTCAACCCCCAACTTTTACATGGTTGCCATGTCATGTCTTCAACTCAAATTTCAAATGACCTTGAAGCTTCATTGTCTGTCATCAACCAAAGGCTGCCCACTGTGTTTTGGTTTAAATAGCTAACTACAGGAACTCAGCCTGTGCACTTTGCCCTTGCTCCTGGGCCTTCAAATTCTGGTTTGTCGAAGGCAGTTGGCTGCCTTTGGTCCACTGCCATCCATCATTGGGGTGCTGCTGGGGCTGGAGAAGGTCCCTCAGCAGAGCAAATTTTGTTAGAGAAAATGCCCTGATTGGGCAGGTAATGGCCTTCTCTTGTATGTCTTCCTTATTTTAAAACTGCACAAGCTTATGGTTTTGGAGGAATAGTATGAAGCCCTGTGGCCAGTGAAATGAACACAGGAAGCTGAAGTGAGGGCGGTGGCTGGGACAGATTATATTGAGCCTTCCAGGCCATGAAGTGGAATTTAGGAAACAAAAGCAAAACAAAAATGTATGTATGTGTATCCAACTCCATTCCATATAGTGAGTATAATGTATTATAATTATTCAATATTGTGTATTATAATATTTAATGTAGAGCACATAAATATACACATTTATTCAAATATAAGAGGTATGTAAGGAGAAAGCTGAGGGTCCTTCCCAAGGTGTTAGAAGCTGTGCAAGTCTGTGGAGTTCAAAGTTAACTGGAAGAAGAGGGGTAGTACCCAGAGGAGTTAGAGGCAGGTCAGCCTGGGAAGTCTGGGGATCTGTCTGTGAGGAGCTCTTCTGAATCCTGGGCTCAGAAAAAACTCAGTTGGATCCTTTCTTTTAAAGTTCTTGTAACACTGTTCTGGGCAGTTAAAAACTATCAGTTATGATATGATAAACTAGAAGTAAAGAAGATGAATGATGAATCTATAAATATATCTAGTATTTTACTTTTATGAAAATTGTAAGTTTCCATTGTAGTATTAAGGTACATCCAGTCTCATTTGGGTTCATATTGACAATGTCCTCATACACCTACCTGTAATACAAATATATTTGCCTACATAGGGTGGGCATACTGTTATGGATATAATTTATAGATATTGACACACCAAAAGATGTAGGTGGTACCCAAACAACTTTATTCATTTCTAAGTTTATGGATATAAACTATTAAATTTTAAGTTTAGCACACAGTAATAAAGTATATAAATTGTACATTTCTGAGTATTAATGAAGTGCTTAAAAATTTTAATAATTTACAAGCAACATCTGAAATGTGAAAACTTTTGACATAGCTGAGGAAATTTTCATGAAAAATTAAAGAATCAGAAATGAAACCCTTTCTATTTATCTCACACTTAAGGAACTAGTACTGAAAGCCTGGCATTGTTTCCGACAGTAGTTCAACTGTTTTAATCACTTAACACTGTGGTTTGGAAAAGCATAAACTAGTTAAGGATTAATAATTAAAAGAACTAAAACGGTAAGTTGTGAACATTGTGAGAAGCAAGACGTGACCATGATGGCGGTGGACATAACTCGGCTCTTGTTCCTCTCATGCACCATTTCAAATATGAGTGGTAGAGAGACAGCTGACACTTGCCGTGTTCACAGATATTCAAGTTCGAGATAACCTTTAGTCACCACTTTGTAGCTGGCCTTACTAAATGAGCATCGGAGAAAAATGTGACACAGCTTATTTGATGAAATAAGTAAAGTATGTTAAATCTTCTTTTCAAAACTACTGAAATTTGATAGAATTACTTGGTTTTGGCTGTGTGTGGGTTTTTTAATTGGTGCCAATAATAAGCAATACTCTGTGGTTCTGGGAAGAATCGGTACTGTGTGCTGTATCTGTTGGGAAATGTGAGGACCTGGGGAGGAGTCCCTGAAGTCTAACACAGAATACGGATAAAGACCTCCTGTTAAATCACTTTGCCTATCAGAGGTTCACTTATTTTCATTCATCAAGTTCATCTGAAATTGTATACATTAAAGTTTCTCACATTCTGAAACAAATTCCTGTGGAGTATAAAGATTATTTAACTGCCTTGCAATACTTATATGTTTGTGCTTTAATTTTTACAGTATTTGAAAACCAAAATGTTTTCCTCATTTCCTTAGGGAGTTGGTGTCTCAGTTCATGGACAGTTCCGTGTGGCTACTGAAAAGTCTCTTTTTGCAATGCCAGAAACAGGAATAGGTAAATCGAAAGTTTTTCAGACCTTTAGAATCATCTTTTTAAAATATGTCTCAGGTTATTCTGTTGTTGAAGGAATCAGTGATCTCTAGTGTGAAGTATAACAATGAGAAGACTTAGATAAGAGGATACTTAAAAAGTTCATGTACACTCAATAATTATGTCAAAACACAAAAGAATCTTTAATGGGAAACAATAATACACTATAGCTAATTTTAGATGAAAGGTCATTAAGGGAAACATTCTTGCATATAGATCTCTCATCCTTTTAGTTAATTTTCATATATAATGTGAGGTATGCATAAAAGTTTGTTAATTTATATATGGAAATATTGTCATTACCGCACCAGGGGTTTGTTGTTGTTGCTGTTGCTGTTACATTGTATATATTTTTTTATTAGTGAGTTTTTAGCATGTACATTTTAGTCCTCCTAGGACATGTGCCTAATCTTTGCTTCCTTTTGTTAAATCACCTTCCTCATTCCTCCTCTTTCTAGTTCCCCTTTCCCCATCTTATTCTTATTAACCTTAGCTCATGGTTATGGCATGTAATGTTTACATTTTGAAGTTCTTAGGTCCCTGTAGTACATGACATAGCTTTATTCTATGATTTCTCTTTCGGTTCCCAATTACCTCTTACTCTTGGTCTCTTGGGTTCCTTCCCATTTGTAAGAGAAGCATCCCCTTGTCCCCTTTATTAATCTTTGTTTGTACTTTGCCTTTCTCAAATGAGAGATACTATATGTTATTTAGGCTTATGCGTCTGGCTCATTTTTTTCCAGGTGCATCCATTTTCCTATAGATGTCTCAAATTGGTCCTTCTCTGGAGCCAACTAGTATTCCTTTATATACAGATACACTTTCTTATCCAGTCATAGGTTGACAGGTATATAGAGTGCTTCCGAGATTTAGCTGTTAGGAAGTGTGTGCTATAAACACTGGTATGCATGTGTCACTGTAGTATGATGTCTTAATCTCTTTGAGGAAGATATCTAGTAAGGGGATATAGAAGGGGGGATATGAATCACATGAAATTTCTAATTTTAAGTATTTGAGAATTCTCCAGATTGATTTCCATAAGGTTGTACTAATTTGCGTTCCCACCAGCAATGTGGCGTTGGCTTGTTTCCACCACCACAGTACATTCATGAGAGCACAAGTCTAGAGACAGTATATTTTGGCTGGACCTGTGTGCAGGTACAAGTTGAACAGGATGAGTAGATCTGGAGTCTGTGGGAGTTAACTCTTGCTGGTGTGGGGATTGGAGGGCAAGTCCAAGGTGTTTGTTTGGTTTGTGCTCCTGGGTGGACGAGGATGATCAGGGAAGGGGCTTTGTAGTTGGAGGGTTGTGAATCAAGAGTTGTTTTTGCCGTGTTCTTTGGGAGATGCTTATTATCCATGTGCTTGTATCTAGAAGGCACATCTAAAGTTGGATTTTTAAGGGAAAAGCCGTAACTGGGTTTGGGGTGTTAGTCCACTAGGGCTACCATAAGAAAACAGACTGAACAGCTTAACCAGCAAACATTCATTTCTCACAGTTCTGAAGGCTGAAGCCCCAGACCAGGTGCAGCAGGTGTGGCTCCCCGAGGCATCTCTCCACAGCTTTTACATGTCTGCTTCCTTGCTGTCCTTGCACAGCCTTCCTCCGTGCGCATGCACCCCTGGTGCTTCTTACACTAGCTGTGCTGCATTGGGGCTACTCTCTTACGCCCTCAGTTATTCTTAGTTACCTGTGACCCTGTTTTCAAATACAGACACATGACTTCATTCAGTCCATAACAGGGAGGAGTCAGCATAGCGATACTACATAAAGCCATGGGAGCTGAGGAAAATGCATAGAGGGAAGAGCCAAGCAAATGAAATGGAGCTGGTGAGGGAGACTGGAAAGCAGCAACCATGGTGGGTAGGTGGGAGTGTCACTGAGACTCTGAGGTAGAAGGAATGGAGAATGTTGGGCAGGGAAGACCAGAGTGGCTGAAACTTGGGGAGTGGCCAGTAAGAGGTGTCATCAAAGGTGATAAAGAGCTTAGAAAACTTCAGTAAAGGTGATGGTTTTAATCCAAAAGAAGCAAGCAGCCATGAAGGTTTGAGGAGGGATCCGTCAGACGTAGTGACTGCTGAGGGTGAAGGAATGGCGCCCGTGAGGGCATCAGGGAAGGTGGCTGTTCTTTTGCTGAGGTGGGTGACAGCTGGAGCTGGGGGCCAGGAGTTCAGCTTCAGTCCTAGCTGTTTGATTAGGAAAGACACTTTTATCCTTTAAAATCTCTAAATAAGAACTTTTGTTGAGCAGTACTGGAAATAATTTTGGAGGTTTATGTGTTGATCAGTTTAATTAAATAAAAAGTCCTTAGAATAGCTATATGAATTATAAACCAGGGTGCTGATTCTTTAAGAAGCTCTAAAAATCAAAAAGTTGTATACTGGCAGTTACTCACACGTATGCTATTTACAGTTGTTGCCAGGGAAGGAAGATGTTGAAAATACTGATGGTTAAGAAAAGAGTAAATTTAAATTATTTTATTAGGTATAAACTTGAATAGGATTAATGCCCAATCTTTAGTTTTCTAAATGATTAAATTGAGAGATACTTAAATGGTATTAATGACTTTTCCCATAATTGCCCTTGGATTATGCATGTTTTTATGACATTTATCATTTGGAAAGAAAATATTTTGCCAGTTTTTATGTCAGAGGTTCCTAAGAGCTAGTGACAGGAAAATTTAGGTAGCATCTTTGAATAATATATAAAACATTGTGCCATCAATTTACTGATTTTTTTTAGACAGGACACGTGAAGATTTTGCAATATACCCCAATTTAGCACAGTTGACAGCAAATTTTTTTGTGGTATTGATTGCACTGTACTTAGCTAGTAAAATGGTAGGTAGATTAAAATCTACAGTGACAATGGTCATGTGAGCCAAAATCAAGTGGTCAGAATCATCTTTCATTTGAGTCATTGTTACATTTGTGTATATTTAATTACAGGACTATTTCCTGATGTGGGTGGAGGTTATTTCTTGCCACGACTTCAAGGAAAGCTGGGCTACTTCCTTGGACTGACAGGATTCAGACTAAAAGGAAGAGATGTATGCAGAGCGGGAATTGCTACGCACTTTGTAGATTCTGAAAAGGCAAGTTGGGGAGGCAGCGTGAGTGGTTACAATCACAGATCTTTGGTAGGTGTAGGTGTCAACCCTAATCTGTTGCTTATGTAGGGCTTTATGGCTTTAGGAACTACCTCCTTGGGGAGAGGATTTTACCCTGTAACTCCAAGGACAGACAAACTGCTCAGTACAGACTGGTCAGTTCTGGGTCCCACCCCCAACCCATGTGGCTCCTCTTACTCCTGATTGTCGGTGTCCTCAGGTAAAACAGAGGCAATGAATGATACCTAGATTCGATGCTATCTTTCCTTGTACCCTCAATGAATATTTTTAATGAATAGAGTATTAAAAAAGTAGTACCTGCCTTATATAAAATCAAAATACATAAACAGGCTTTTTATAAACACATTTGTGAAGATTCTTTTGGTTGTTTCTTTGTGGGTGCATTTAAAGTAATCGCACTTGCAAAATATGATCTTGGGATGTTTTTAAACCATACCTGCTGCATGGATATGTATTACTTATCTTTGTCTTTTGTTGTTATGTCTTGATTGAGGGTGTCACTGTGCAGGCCTCCAATTCATGAGCATGCTCTGGCCTCAGCCTCTCAGTGCTAGGGAGTCAGGCGTGAGCCACCACACAGCTCTGTCTGTTTTTGTTTTTGTTTTTAAGTAATATGGCAAATTTTCTTAGTACATGGTAGCATAGTGGCAGAGTATACAAGTAGCCTAAGTTTAAATCCTAGCTTGATTTATCTACTGAGTTTTTCCATCTGCAAAGTAAGGATGACAATATTAACATACAAATTGAAAATTCTTATATATAACAACCAATTTGAGATGGTTTTCTCCCCAGAATTCTCAGCAAGCGACCTCAGACTAACTTTGTTCTGGCTGCTTAGCTCTCCGTAAATGAACTGGCTTCTCATACTGCTGAGCCAGATGGGGTAGGGCTGGGACATAGAACTGACCAGTCTGTACTGAGTAGTTTGTCTATCCTAGGAGTTATAGGTAAAATCCTCTCCTCAGGAAACATGAGGTCTTCAAAGGATAACTCATCTTGAGAAGAAGGTGTTTCAGGAAAAAGGAAGGAAAATTAAATTAGAACAGACATTAAATTAGAAAATGTATGTAACAGTAACTCATATAGTAGCATTTAAATTTTAACTTAATATTTTTAAATTTAGGGTATGTATGTATTTAATGTTTGTATATATATGTATATGTGTGTGTGTATATATATATATATGTGTGTGTGTGTGTGTGTGTGTATATATATTTAAAGAAGCGACCATATTTTTCTTTGAGTCATTTATATTACACAAGATGATGGACTACTATATCCATGTGTCCACTTTCTAACATTTTTTGGTGGGGTACTGACTCTTTGGACTATTGTACAAATCCCTAAGGATAACATATCATAATTCTTTAATCTCACACAACCTCTCTGGCCTACCAATCATTAAAACAACTAGATAACATAAAAATGTATTGATTGACTACTAATAGAGTTCAAAGTTTATACATATATTCAAGCCATATATATATATATATATATGAATATATAGCTGTGAAAGTTTTTGTTAACAGTGTAAGGAACGAGACCAAGTTTATGGATTATGGAAAATGTGTGATGTGTGGGAAATGGAAGCTTGTCGCTGTCCAGGGTTGCAAGGCCTGGCTCATGTTGTGGACGTGCTCAGACTCATGGATTTGGCAGCTGTCTCTCCCTTCCCGGGGCTGGGCTGGGAAGTCAGCGTGGGCTGTCTGTTGTCCCCACAGCCAGGGCCACCCTTGATGAGAGTGGAATTTAGGTAAAAGTAGGAGGGAAAGTGGATGTGTAGTCCTTTGTCCCCTTTGCCCACTTGCCTAGTAATAATATACACTTCAGGTGAACAGCCACTCACAGGTCCTGTAGAAGACACAGAATGAGTATGAAAATCCACCCACTGAGGACGGATCAGAAGGGGCTAGAGGTGAATCCATGTCTCATCTGGCAGACTGTGGTGCACTAAGTGTAGAAACAGGGTATGTGCAAAGAAAGTACTCAGGATTGTCAGGAGGAAGAACTTCCTATAAGGAAGGGCTAAAACCTTTAGGTTGCATTTGAGCTGGCAGAGTGATGAGTACTGTCAGGAAGTCATCTGGAGTCAAACCACAGTTTCCTGCAGGAAACAGCAGGAAGTCAGATTGGCCGTAAGTCACATCGCGGGGCTTAGGTGACAGAGGGAGTTGAGGCTATTATTACAGAGCTGTACACTGACTGTAATAGCCTCCAGTGTGTGGTGATCTTACTTAAAATTGATGTATAGTGGTACCTAGGCTCACACTTAATTTGTTCCATGGTTTTGGAAAAGATGGCAGTCACGTTTATCCGCTGATGTGGAGTTTGCAGACAAAAAAATATTTTGCTAGACATTTTTGTTTGTGAACCAAATTGTTCAAAATTTGTGAGTCAAGGTAACAGTGTAAATCAATATTTGTAAATTATCCCCATGATTGCAGTGCAGGGCCAGTATCTTTTATCTGAAATGCCTGGGACCAGAAGTGGTCTGGACTTGAATTTGGGGTGCTCCTGCATTCCTTCGGTCTCTGTCCCTCCTTGCTGAGGCAGTGTTTGGTGTGTGAGCCAGGGTGTGCACTGTACTTGTCACATTTCTCTCAGGCTCTGCTAGAGAAAGAGAGCATCAGCATTTTGAGATTCTAGAAAAGAACAAGATGATTTGGTAGCTTTGTGTCTCTGTGGAGTTTTTTATGTTTTTCTTTTTCCCTTCCTTTAGTTGAGCATGTTAGAGGAAGATTTGTTAGCCCTGAGAGCTCCTTCCAAAGAAAACATCGCGGAAGTCCTAGGAACCTACCATACAGAGGTAATCCTGCAGTGTTGGGCCCCAGGGTTTTGGTTATTCTGTCTCACTTCTGCTGGTGAGCTTTGGCACAGGGCCTTGTGGTTGGCCCTTGCAGACACTTTCACCAGGCCGCATGGTATTTCCAATGTAGGGGTCCTGTGCTCCCACTAACTGTAGAGGTGCTAAGTGCAACACGTCTGCATCTGTAATAACATCATATATAACAGTGTTTTGTTCCTTACTTACATTATCTAACTTAAATTTTCTTATAAAATCTAAGACCCTATAAAAACACTGTATAAAATCTAGTTGCACATCATGACAATGAATTCATGCTCCTTTCTGAGATTTCACTAAAATTGAAATAGGGGAATAAAACAAGGGATAAATCCACAAAGTCAAATAGAACACTAGAGGAGAGAGCAGTCGAACTGAAATGTCAGTATTTGGGGAGCTTGACTACTTTTCTTTGTGATTTGGATGAGAATGTTGACAGAATTTTGATCAAATTAACTTAAAACTAAGAAAAATGAGTTAGTGAAAAGAATACAGATTTAAAACCTTTTGAGGTTAGAATTATTTAATAATAACCTGGAAACTTAGTAAAAGTGAGAAGAAAATACACAAGGTGTAGGATGAATTCATAGTAGAAGATGGAAAGAAATGTAGCCTCCAGGCCACAGGTTTATATAAGTTTGGTTGATTGGAACTTGGAATAAGTAAACTGAGTAGTAGGCATGGGTCAGCGTTAACCAGTGTGTCCTGTGTGCAAAACTGCATTCAAAACAAGTGCAGCTGTGAGCCTATTGCACTTCCATCATGCTTAGCTGTGGTCAGTCCCACTGTGGTTTTCTTGTGGGGGTACCGGAGACTCGGACCAGTAGGATGAGTGTGCAGAGAGAGTCGCCATGCAGACTCTGGGAGCATTTTGAGAACTGTTCCCTTTTAATGTAAAATACAGTCACATATATAGTAAATGGCAGAGGGCATAAACAAGTGGGGTCGATTGTGGATTGGTTGAAGCATGCACAGAGGTGGGTCATTGTAGATTGATTGAAACGGTGGGCAGTCCTGGTTTGGCCGAGGGTGGAGTCTCAATAATACTGGTCATGTTAAACTCCAGTCCGGCCAACCTGGCTTCTGCCTTTACCCCACCATAGCTATGGTGTACAGTCCTCACTCTACGAATGATCTTGGCAGCACCTGGATTGTAAGGTATGATTAAGGTGAACTAGAGTTACTACAAATATAAGCATGAGGGGACCAAACAACAGGAGCTGAGGGCTGGCTGATGGCTGCCTGTCAAGCTGAGGGCTGGCTGATGGCTGCCTGCCTGTCAGAACTGCTGGGTCACCAGAAGGTAATGGGAATTTCTTGGTTGGATAGAAATTTGGCAAGATGAGCTGTCAGGCACCCTGTATTCCCCACATTTATAGGTGCAAATAGATCATAATGACATAAATAAAAGTATAAGAACGCTTGCCTTTGACACTGAAGAGCTAATCTAGAGAACTGTATGCTGTCTGAATCCTGAGTGTATGGTGGTCGTATTTATGAGACTGTTGGATATAACTTCAGGGAAAGTGATAATCTGTCACAAAGTATATCATTAAATGTGAAACTTTAAGAATTTTAAAAAGATTTGAGTTACTTCAGATTATTTTTTTTCAAACAGTCCAAGATTGATCGAGAAAAACCTTTTGCACTGGAGGAACATATGGACAAAATAAACAGGTACTTTAAAAGAGATCTCAATTATATGTATTCCTTTGGAAAGACTACATTAAATTGAATTGACCAAAATCATAATTACACTGTTTGATTATGTGTCAGATTCTGAGATCAGGTAGCAGAGTGCTGCTGTTTTCACTTAACTTTGAAAGTAACCTACACTTAGGTAATCCTCATAGTCATCTTCCTGAAAGTCAGTGAGTGCCTCCAGTAACTTGGGAAATTGACAGAACAGTTAAGGAAAGAAGAGAAAGAAAACAGTTAGGAAATAATACACCTATCTCTTCCTTTTAGCAGCATGTTGTCCCTCTGTTGAGATTTATTTATTTATTAGCACTATCCACATAAGAACACACAAGAAAAGATTTAGGATTTATGTTGCACTAATTGTAGACTACAAACATCCTTACCCAAGGAAGTAATGTTGTTTCATCGCTCTGTAAAATAACTTTGAAAATTCTTCATTATTGAAATGGATCTGGGGGAAGCCTGTATTCAGATTTGTTCACATTTTAGAAATAGGAAATTATATCTTAAAAAAAAAAAAAAAAAGAAATAGGAAATTACTTGCAGATTGGTGACATCAAGTATTTGCTTTTTTATAGGTGTTTTTCAGCCAAAACTGTGGAAGAGATTGTTGAAAACTTACAACAAGATGGTTCACCTTTTGCCTTGGAACAGCTGCAGGTAATAAATGCTTGGCTCCTGTCTGCCCTGACTTTAGTGAAGACATAATGCAGGGAAGTCTCTGAGGAGTCTTGATGCTCTCTGAAAGTACAGTGGATCCTTGACTTACGAACTCAGTTCATTTGTGAGGGCTGGTTGTAACTGAAGTTGGTTGCAAGTCAATACTTTTTCCCATAAGAAAATAGAAATAGCCATTATGCATTCATGCCTCCCAAAGTACCCCTTAATTAGCCTTTTCATAATTAAAAATGGGTAAATAATGTATACACATTTACCAGAGATACCAGTAATTTTCCTAGTATATTCAATAAAAAGTGATAAAATGTGCCTACTTTACCAGAAACAATAGTTTCATACAGTATTCAGCCTTCAAGTTGCCACTGTAGGCTTTCAGGAAGGGGGAGGAAATGGAAGGTGGTTACTGTTTGGAAGGACAGTCCCTTCCGTGAGAGCAGGCAGCTGGCTCTGTGGTGTTCTCTCTCTCCTTGGGAGAGTCTGTAACTCACTAGGACCTCTTTCTGGCTCACTGGTTCTCAGCCTTTTTAGAACTAAAAAGTGGCCTACGGTTGTCTATTTCTGTCTGACACTGGCATTAAGCAAGTGAATGCAGTGGTTAGCTTTTTCTCTGTCTGGATGGGTCTTCTCTAAAAATGTTTGTAGCTCTGTCCATTTCTTCAGGATTTCCTTTATTCAGAAGACAGCTTCATCGCACTGATTGTTGACACCCCCCCTCCTCTTCAGAAAGCTCCTCGGCTCCATTTTCTGTTGCTCGGGCAGGAGTTGCCGAAGTTCCTCTGTAGACAATTCCTAGAGTGTTCCTCCACTATTTCCTCAGCATCTCCGTGGTCCACTTGCAGTCTAGGATTCTACAGTAGTGACAGCGTCATCAACCACAGGGGCAGTTGAAGGCTCAGGCTCCTCTCGCAGTCTTCAGTCTCCGTCCTGTACACAGGCAGATCTTAGTGTCTTTACAGAGACAAAGGCCCACGCAGGAAAGAATATTGATGTTTTCCTTCCAGATCTGGTTAACAGATAAATCTATACCTGTGACCATCTGGAAGTACTTCAGGAAAAAATCAGTTCCTTTTTTCTCATATAACAATATAAACAGCGATGAGTTTAATGTTAAATTCATTTTTTTAAATAAATTGAGTTTATTGGTACATTTTAGGAATACATTATGATCACGTTCCTCACTGGGAATTTGTACCTGTACATGATATAGCTTTTAAGTCAAGCTGGTTGTAAAACCTTTGATGTAACAGAGAAAGATGTTAGAGACCATGTGTATTAGTCATTCTGCTGTTGCTGGGACAATACACCTACCACCTACAACATACAGGATTTTTTGGCTTGTTTCAGAGAATTCGGTCCATGTTTGTTGGGCTCTAAGGAAGAAATGGCTTGGCAGAAGGGGGTGCTCGGCCTATGCTAGACAGGAAGTGGCGAGAGAAGGAAGAAGCCAGGGGCAGGAATACACTGCTCCTCATAATAGCACTCTCAGCTGTGAACTCCTCAGCACTGATGAGTATGGTACCAGTTGCTGTTCACACACAAATCTGGGGACATACAGATCTAAACTATAACACCATGCCTTTGTTTTCTCTTATTTTATGGGAGAGGCCCTCAGCCATATTTAATTGAAAGTATTGGGTCACTGAATAGTCACTTGATAATAAATTACAATTATGATAGTAACCTATAAATTTTGCCTGATATACTAGTAACATATAAATTTTTCCAAATATACAGTATGATTTTTTTCATTTTTTCAACCTTGTTTAAAAAATGAGTCCTATTTAAACTAGCAAGAGGGCCAGGGATGTCGCTCAGTGGTGCTGTGCCTGCCTGGCAAGGGCAAGGTTCTGAGTTCAATCTCTGGTACCAGGAAAAACAAACAAACCTAACGAGAAACTTCATCTATTGCCACATCACTGAGTGACAAAGTAGTATTTTTCAGAACCAGAGACACTTCAACCTGAGACCACACTGGTTTGACACAAATGTGCGCATGCTGGCTATTGACATTCTCAGACCTGTCATATCATGGTAGGACTGGAGATTCTAGACAGAAGAAAGAAAATACTTCAACTAGTACTTAGAGGTGTTATGGCTTGTCCTTACCTTCCACTATGCTATTTTTCTGTTTGTAGGTATAATCATGCACTTCAGTTCCCAGGAAACTTACTGAAAAAAATGTTAATAAAGTAATATTTGTGATGATGAAATCATTTTCCCATCACCACTGTATTTAAAAGGCAAACTCTCAATTTTTTGTTTTTGGGTTTTTTGCGGTTTATTTATTTATTTATTTTTGTACCAGGGATTAAACCCAGGCCCTTGTGCTTCCAAGAGAGGCAGGTGCTACTTGAGTTAAATCCCCAGCTCTCTAAGTTGTTTTGTCCCCTATGATTTCAGTATTAGAATTTGATTAACTTGGGCCGGGGATTTAGCTCAGTGGTTCCTGTGCCTGCCTTGCAAGCCCAGTGTCCCTAGTTTGGTAACCACGTACTACAGTGCTGGGTGTGGCGACCCATACCCACTAGCAACCACATACCACAGTGCTGGCTGTGGAGGCTCACGCTTGTAAAGCACTTAGAGGCAGAAGCAGGAGGATTGCCGAGTTTGAGGCTGAGTTCAGGAGTAGCCTGAACTCCAGGTGAGACCCTGTCTCAAAAAAAAAAAAAAGAATTTGATTAACTTTCCAAGATAGGCTTACAGCAGGTAGAACAGCTATACATTTCCCTAACTCACAGAAGTACATGACTGTTATTAATAACTTTGTGTAAATGAGTTGTTCACTTTATATTTCAAGGGTCTGACTTAAAGTTGGTTCTCTTGCTTATACAGCAATATAGAAGCTACTGTTCCTGGCTTGTTTTCATTTTTTCCCCAGCAGTAAGGCCCAGTGAAGTACTTTTGGGAAATTATGTTGCAGTTGCATTGGGCTACAGTGTAGTCACGCAGCATGTTACACTCCCTTGCGGTCTGTGTGATATCACTTTGCAGTGCCCCATATGCTGTGATGTATTGTTTTAAAAACCACCAGCCTGCCTCAGAACTGAAGGGCAGGAATCAGGTGGCCTTGGAATTTTCTTTGCGGTCCTTTGGCTGTGTGATTATTCCACACTGAGAAGAATACTAGATCAGCCTCCCTTCACAGTGGGAGCACGAGTCACCCACTGAAGGGGGACATTTTCATTGTAGTCATTGGCTGCAGCTCTATTGAATGAATGTGGCTCCAAAATACGAGTATTTGCTGGAAGAACTAGATGTGGGGTCAAAAGACTATCTTCCTGGACAGAGCTTAGTCACAGGGCTTGTTTTAATTATATGAACTACAGACACACCAAAAGCTAAGTGACTTGAGATTAAAGGTGATTGTTAGTGCCTTGTCCGGAGGACTGTCAACGTATTTTGAAGATGATCTGAACCTTCTATCTGAAGATCTCTAGATACTTCTGCCCCCTGTGGTGTCTTCAGAGGCTGCCTCTTCCTCTCACAGACCCAACAAAGCCAGGCCACTTCTGCATTTTATGTTGCAGCTGGCTTTTCTTTCTGGGCAATTCCTTTCTCTTGCAGATAGTCTCTGGGGAAGGACACAGTTTTTTGGTGTGTGTGCTAATTACTAAATAACAACATAAATTCTTACATTTTTAACATTTTTACTGTGGCTATAAAATAGCATATGAGGTTTTGGGGGTTTTTTGAGACAGGATCTCACTTTTGTAGTTTAGGCTGGTCCTGAGCTCACTATGTAGCCCAGGCGAGCCTCAAACTCACAGAAATCCTCCTGCCTCTGCCTCCTGAGTGCTGGTATTACAAGCGTGAGCCACCACACCCGGCATTGTGGCATGTGCTTACCAGGGATCGAACTCAGGACCTTGTGCTTATAAGACGGACCCAGGAACCACTAAGCTAAATCCCTGGCCTATGAGGTTTTAAAAATAGCAAATATAGGGAATTTGAAACTTTTATAATACTTTATTGTATGACTTCTAATTTTCTTTGGTTCAGTGTCTCCCTGGATTTTTTTTTTTTTTTAATGCATGAGGTTGAACTTCCTCAGATCCCCTTTTATTTGCTTATTGTTGGTTTTTTGGGGGACAGGGGGCTATCCTTGAACTCACTATGTAGCCTCCAATTCCTCCTGCCTCAGCCTCCCATGTGCTGGATAATAGGCGTGTACCACCCTGCCAGCTTCAGACCTCCTTTTAGTCCCTCTGTTCTGACAGTGGTACAGAGTGCCAAATAACCCATAAGCCAGTGGGCTGAGCACTGTGGGTCATAGATGGGAACATGAACAGGGTTCCTCCCAACTTCTCATGTCTGCAAGTATGTGCTTTCAATTATGGAAGGGACCAGAGCACAGGGTAAAGTTAACCATCACGACCACGCATACAGCTCAGTATTGTTAGGTGTATTCACAGCGTGCAAAAGCTTCCGGGACACTTGAGCATAACCAAAATACCCACTGAATGAGTCTGTCTTTTCCCACTGCGGCCGCTGGCCACTTTGACTTTTCTTACTCAAGGTTCATCTGTGCTGTGGTGTGTGTTGGGATTTCTCTCCTTTTTTTGTTTGTTTGTTTTTTGAGACAGGGTCACACTTTGTAGTTCAGGCTGGTCCTGAACTGGGCAGTCCTCCTGCCTCTGCCTCCCAAGAGCTACAGGCATCAGCCTCCACGCCCAGCACTGTGGTATGTGGTACTGATTACTGGTGGGCGTGAGTCACCCTGCCTGGCATTGCTGGATGTGGTTACCAGGGGTCAAACACAGGACCTTGTGCTTTGCAAGGCAGGCGCTGGAACCACTGCGCTAAATCCCCAGGCCGGGATTTCTTTCCTTTTTAAGGCCAAAGATTCCTCCCTGCGTGGGCATCGGCCCTTCTGCTCATCCGTTCATCTGTTCTGGGTACTTGGGCAGTGTCCGCTCTGGAGCTGCTGTGAGTATGATAGTGTGACATGCAGGTGGATGTATGAATAACTCCTTGGATGCATTCCCACCCAGTAGTGGAGTTGCCAGGTAGCGAGGTAACTGATTTTCACTTCTCAAGGAGTCACTGTAGTGATCCCACCACAGCTGCTCTCTCATGCTCCCCCAAGAGTGAGAGGGAGCCCTCATTCCCTTCGCGTCCTCACCCGCACGTTTTCTGTTTTCTTGATAGTAGCCATCCTAAGGTCATGAGGTAAGAGCTCAGTGTAGTTTTGACTTGCACTTTCTAATATTTGATTTTTAAAATAATTTTTGATGTTAGAATGTTTTATATGTTAGCCACTTGTGCATCTTCTTTGGAGAAATAGCAATTCGAGTCTTCTGCCCATTTCTGAAGTGGGTTTAAGCTGCAGGAAGTGCTTCTTAGTGCTGGAGATTGAAGCTGGAGCCTCATACATGCTCACAAGTGCTGCCAGGCTGTGTCCAAAGTCCAGCTCTCACTTCTGGGCCCCGTCTCGGTGACAGCACACCCTTCACTCACTGTGTAAGGTGTCACAGTGCATGGTATGTGTCCTTAGGGTAGCGCTGCTTCACTGGTCAAGATCATTGTCCGTCCTGGGCAGGCTCCACGTGGAGATGATGGAGTTGTTCGTAAAGGATCTTTGGTAACACATTAGAAAACTGTTTGGTGCTTTGGCGAGATGAGGCTAAAGTATAGTCTTTCGTGAAGTTTTGGCATATGAAGGAAACTCTGAGGGCTATATTTTAATAACTTACACAGAAATTCAGTTTATTATGCATAACAATGGAGCTGTTGAGCTATAACTAGAATTTTTTTCCCCCGCAGGTGATTAATAAAATGTCTCCAACATCCTTAAAGATTGCACTAAGGCAACTGACAGAGGGGGCCTCAAAGACGTTGCCAGAAGTATTCACTATGGAATACCGGCTAAGTCAGATGTGTATGGTAAGAATTCTGATTATTAAAGGTACTGTCACTTTATACTCGGCAAAGTAATGTACGTTCATTGTAAAGCATGTAAAATATGGAAACAATAGGCAAGATAATGAAAACTCTCTGTAAATGAAAACATGCCAGTTTACCAGAAGTGTGTCGAAGTGCTCCTACTCAGGCTTATGCTTCATGACATGTAAGCATGAGGAGGACTCTGACTTCTTGTGAAATTCAAAACAGAAAGTAACCCAGGGTGATTTCAATGACCTGTGGCAAAAAAGCATAAAGTCTGTAAATCTGAGTGGCTGTATTGGTAAAGTCGGAAATAGTTCTTAAAACGAGATCTATATAACGCACAAAAAGAAGTCATTCATCATTACGTTTTATAACGCGTAGGTTAACACTGGAAGTAGCATCATAATTAGCATTCAAAGAAATATTCATATGAAAAATTCCAGAGTTTTGGATTCTTCTGTTTCTGTATGTTAAACTTCTTATCATTCCAATGTCAGTATATGTGCTGCTGAAGCAAGCACAACTGCAGAATCATTTCTAACCATCAGAGTCCTTAAGTCTTATTTAGATTAATAGATTCATGGTCAAAAGGGAATATCTGGGTTCATAGCTGGAAATCACAGTCCTACTAGACTTCAGTGTGCAGAATTAGCTCATCTAATGAGCAGTAAAGCTCTCGGCCCTGACAGTCCCGTCTCAAGGGCGACGGCGGCATTTCCTCCGTGAATCTCGGAGCGATCTCTGGAGGGCTGGGCGCAGTGCCACTGCTGACAGGAGGAGCCTGTGGCACAGAGAAGTAACCTGTAGCTGCTGAGTGGCAGAGACAAGGTGCCCAGAGCCAGGTGTCCTTGGCCAGTGCCTTTCTGCGTGTGTGTGTGTGCGTGCGTGCGTGCGTGTGTGGAGAGCACTGCCTGCGCCAGTTAGGGGTATGTTTACTGAGACAATTAAAAAAAAAAACCAAAAACTAAACAAGTAACTTACAGTAAGTGTGCTAAGAAAAAATACCCAGGCTTGGTGATAGAAGAGATCGCTGCAGGGACAGGATGGAGCTGGGGTGTAAAGGAAAACCTGCCTAAAGGTGGGTCCGGGAAGACGTCTTTGAGATGCCGCTCCTCTGTGACGTGGAGGGGGAGAAATGAGATGCTGAGTGGCCTC
>PVIR01032799.1:0-18356 GCA_004026965.1 Petromus typicus
TGGCACCACCATCTGCCGGTAAGTGCAACCTCTTCAGTTTGATCCCCAGTACTGCAAAAAAACCCCAAAAGACAAACAAAAAAACCCCATGCTTTGGGGGTCTGAGAGGTGTAGCTCAGTGGTGCCACCACCTGCCTGGCAAGTGCGAAGTCCTGAGTTTGATCCCTAGTTCCACAAAAAAGAAAAAAATGTCCTCCGCCCCATATTTTCCTGGGTTTGGCAGGTGACTGAGGCACTATTGTCATCAATAAGTTAACTCATTGATGAAGGTGCTGTTAGGAGGTCGGGCATGGTTAGCGGTGGTCACTGGGGGAGTGACCTGGAAGGGTCCTGTCTCTTCTCTTCTCTCTTTTCCTAACAATACTCCCAACTTCACTCCTGAGAGCAAGCATCGCCCTGATCCCCAAACCAGAGAGGAATCCAACCAAAAAAGAGAACTACAGGCCAATCTCCTTTAATGAGTGTAGATGCAAAAATCTTCAGTAAAATAATGGCGAATAGAATGCAGCAAATCATCAAGATTATATACCATGACCAAGTTGGATTTATCCTGGGGATCAGGTATGGTTCAACAGATGCAAATTAAGAAATGTAATGCAATATATTAATATAGCCAAGGACAAAAGGCATATATTCTCTCAACAGATGCAAAAAAAAAGCATTTGACAAGGACCCATCATGATAAAAAAACTTCACAGAAAATTGATATAGATATATCTTAATCTAATACACATTATGACAAACCAACATCCAACATCATCCTAAATGGGCAAAAACTCAAAGATCTCACTCTAAAATCAGGAATAAGACAAGGATGCCACCCCCACCCCCCCATTTAGGATAGTTCTGAAAACACTTGCCAGAGCAATTAGACAAGAAGAATAAGGATAGGAAAGGAAGAAGTTAAATTATCAGTATTTGTGGATGACATGGTACTCTACAGAGAAGACTCCAAAAACTCCATCAAAAGAATTCTAGATTTGATAACCAAATTCAGTGGTGTAGCTGGATACAAAGTCAGTGCTCAAAGATCCACAGCCTGGGGCAGGGAATTTAGCTTGGTGGAACCAGGCTTACTTTGCAAAAATAAGGGCCCAGTCCTGGGGGAAAAAAATCAATAGCCTTCTTGCACACAAATAACAAACTCACTCACAGACAAATGAGAGAAACAATCCCTTTCACAACAGCATCCAAAAATATCAGATACCCAAGAATCAATCTAACAAAGGAAGTAAAAGACATTTACACTGAAAGGTACAATATTCCAAAAAAGGAGATCAAAGAAGATATCAGAAAATGGAAAGATATTCCCTTACTCTTGGATAGGAAGACTCAATATAGTGAAAATGGCTATACTTCCTAAACTGTTACATTGATTTTAGGCAATCTCAATAAAAATTCCAAGAGCATGTCTCACATAACTAAAAAAAAAAAAAAAAAAAAAAAATTCTAAAATTCATTTGGAACCAGAAAATATCTAGAATACCAAAGATTATTATTGGCAACAAAGAAAAGGCAGGGGTAAGGAACACGGTATGCACTTGTTCAACTACGAACTGTGGCAAGGGTTCCAAAGCACACAGGGACGTGGGAGGCTGTTACAGGACCTGGTTAGGGAAGTGAAGAGAATCCTGTTTGAGGGAATCTGAAGGGTTCTGAAGACCTTAATAAGCGAGGAATTTTTCTAGGCAGGGAATGGTCAGTTAGAAGGACTAGAGCAAAGACAACGTGCTTAGTGACAAAATCAAGGGCCAGACCGTGTGGTTCCTACAGACCACTTGTAGAGATTTTCTTAAGCGCAGTACGCTTTCTTTAGCTGCAAATGATGAGTGCATATCTGCACTGTGAGGATGACTCCAAGGCTTCTGGTTAGTTAGCAGGTAGGTTCTCCTTGTGCTACTTAGGTATGTGTGGACACTCAGCGGGAGATCTAGGCTGGGCAGTCAGTTTTGATCTGCGCGGGAAGAGCATCAGTGATAAAGACAGTAATTTGTGAGTTATCTATGCCCAGGGAAAAAAATTACGGAAAAAGAAGAGGGAAACAAGATCCTTTGCTGGAGCTCTGAAGAATACCCAGCCATTGCTGAGTAATGAGAAGAGCTGGACAGAAAAAAGTCAGGGAGAAGCCTGGGCAGGAGCAGCTAGGAGCCGAAGGGCGGCGGAGCAATGTGGTGAGGCATGCCTGAAACCCCAGCCGTTAGAGGCTGAGCAGCGAGGGTCAACGAGTTCCAGCCCAGCCGGGACAACTTAGCAACTCAGTGAGCAGAAAAAAAAAAAAATGAGGTTGGAGGTGATCTCAAGAGACCCCCGAGTGTCCCAAGGAGCGAAGGGTCATCGCTGGGGTGTCAGTGCTGCTCGGGGGCCTTATTCTGAAGAATGGTTGATGGCGTTTAGACATTTGGAGATGGTTGAGAATTTTCTGAGAACTCGAGGCAGCAGATGTATGAACATTTCTGTTTGCTGTTAGTGAGCGCTGAGTGTGGCTGACACAGACGGAGCAGGCTCATGGGTTCTCCTGTGCACGGTGCGTACGCGGCTGTCTTTCCCAGGTCTGGGCTGTCCGCCTGGCCGGTGCGCCACCCGGAACACCCACCCTGGGCCCGGCTGGAGGCTGGGCATGTCCAGTCCTGGGCTGTGCTCCCTGATGAGATTCTCAGGCTGCGTTCCCTTCATTCACGAGAAGGCAGGTTCACAGGGCAGGCGTGGGAACCACTCGGCGCCAGGACGAGCTTTCAGTCCCGGCCTGCGTGGTGAGAAGCGGGGAAACCGCGGTCGGCCCCACTAGGCTCCAGGCGTGGCGCGCCCGTCCACTCCCGTTTTGGGGGCTCCCCCCTCAGCGGTCCCCAGGCTCACGCACCAGGCGTGCGCGAGCCCCAGACTTGACCTCCGGGCCAGGCGCCCCGTCCCGTCTTCCTCGAGGCCTTCTCCGGTGGTCTGTCCCCGGCCCTGCGACCCAGTCCTCCCCGCCGCTGGGGCCCCGGCCGTGCAAGCGGGGCGCTGCGGGGAAGGAGGGGTCCTGCGCGGGCAGCCCCCCGAGGACCGGGCGGCGGCGGAGGCCTGGAGCCGCCAGCGCCCGCCCCGCCGCGGAGCCCCACAGGTAGGAGCGCCGGCGCGGCGGACGCGGCGGACGTGCGGCGGGCGGCGCGCGCAGGGGGGCGGGCCGGGGCGGGCTGGCGCGCGGCCCGCTCGGGCTCGCTCGGGCCGGGGCCTGGGCCTCCCCGGCGGCGCTCCAGGCGCGCGGGCCGGGCCGGGCCGGCCGGGGGCGGGAGGTGGAGACGTGGCAGAGGCTCAAGGGGCGGCGCCGGCCGCGGCGGGAGGCGGGGCCCGGGCTGGCGGGGCCGAGCGGGCGGGCGGGCGACGCCGCGGGAGGTTCTGGAAACGCCGGGAGACGCGCGGCGCGCGTCCAGGTGAGCGCCCGTCTGGCCGGGCCGCGGCCGGGCCGGACCCCCCGGGGGAGCGGGCGCCCGGGCCGGGTCTGCCCGCCGCGCAGTCCGGGGCCACGGTCCGTCTCTCCGTCCCATTCGGTCCGGGCCGGGTTCCTGTCCCGCCCGCGTCCCTGCCCGAGCTCGGGGCGTGAGGTCAGCGGCGCCCTTCCTGCCGGTCCCTTGGGCGCCGGGGCGGGGCGCGTGTCCGTCCAGCCCCGCCGTGCTCCGGGGAAGCGGCGCGACCCGGTGGGAGGCGGGCTCAGGGGCGCCGGCCTGGCCCGGGGGCTGCTTAGAGTTAGGGACTCCCCTGCCCCTTGACCCCAGGTCCGGCAGGTCCAGCTTGGCGCCTGTTAGGTGGGCAGCTGGGTAAGGAAATCTTTCTCTCGCAGACATCCTTGGTGAACCCGAACCTGTTTGTCCTCAGCAGTTGTGGAGCCCCGTGTGGTTAGTTAACTAATTCGACAAAGGGACCCATTTTCTGTGTCAGAAATTGCAAGGAGTTGCTAGTGCAGTGGGCAAGCGGACGGGAAGACCGGGAAAATCCAGGCCCAGAGCAGGGTGGTGAGTCCGACACGGTGCGGAGCTGGGGCTGGGGGCTTGGTGGAGGTCTGGATGCTGAGGCCAGGGGCTTCATTGCGAGGGCGTTCCTGAGCCGGAGTGGCCGGAGGAGGCTGCCTGGGGGGAACGTGGACAGAGGAGCAGCCGCGTGAGTGGGAGAGTTGGGACAGCAGCATCTGTGGTGCCGTGGAGGCACGCTTATTCAGTAGCTCGCCATGGGTGGCGTCCACTGGGTCCTGGAGCGAGAACACCAGGTGTGGGGTCCGCGTGTGGGATGTGCCTTAGGGAGCCCGGTCAGGAGTGTGGTCAGGGGACTTCTGCCTCGTGTTGCTGAGCGGTGCAAGTGCGTCCCTGGCCTCTGTTTTCTGTGACACATTGAAGGTGCTGTAGGACACCACTGGGGTTGCTGCGAGACAGCCTTGTCTTGTAGAGTGACACTTGAGGTTGTGCTTTTTGATGCAGTTCTCTGGGGCTGACACTCCTGCCTGGGGCGTGGGGGAGGGGGCATCCTGGCCTTGAGATCCAGGGCCAGGGCCTCACTCTGTAGCTTTGGGCTTTCTCGGTTGCCCCAGAGTCTGCAGACATTCAGTGTCCACCTAAGAATTCAGAGGATTTTTTTGCAAGCTGCTGCGTCTCATCAGCCTGTATCACATCTGAGAGAACAGCTTCCATGACTTAATTCTCTGTTGAGGGACCAGGATTTTCTTTGACTCGTGGTTAAACTGCCCCTGCAGGATGCAGAGTGTAGTCTCTCACTGGGTGCTTCTCCTCACTCACAAGATGTTGGCCTGTGAATTTTTCTAGCGCCCTCTTTTCATGTGATTAAGCATGTCCACTGTGTGTCCCAGCCAGTAAAGCCACGTAGCAAAGATGGAGCGAGCTGGCTGGGGGCCTTAACCTAGAGATGTGTCATACTGAACCTCCTTAGTTCTGTGAGAGGAGTGTACGGCAGGCAGCACGGTGACAACCAAACTGTGTAGTTTGCAATAAGCTCTCCTCTCTTGTCTCAGACTCTGCAATGGAATGTTGCCGGGAGTGCTTACTTTGCCCTTGGTTTAGACTAGTGAGTGCTGGTGTCGGCTCATTCCTTGGGTACTTTCTTCGTGCTTGTTTCTGTCTAGCATGTGCCTGGGGCCGGGATGAGGGAGGATAGGGGAGAGGTAGCCAAGGAACTATCCTTGCCCGTGGGCAGCTTACAGTCTTGCTGAGATTGCTGTTCCAAGCTGGCAGCTGGCCACATACCCCGGGAGGAGCCTGGCATGTGAATACTTATCAAAGGAAGAGAGAGGGTGTGTGTGGCTCTGAGGAATGAGTAGGGTACAGGAATCTAGGGTCCTTTCATTTACCCCCGTGTTGGCTGTGCCCTCGCACGTGTTTGGGAGGGTCTGAAGCTGGACGCGAGGCCTTGGACGACTCACAGCCACGCTGGCTGATAGTGTGCAGAGGGCTGGTAGGTGTGTCCCTGGCCTCTGGGATCTGTCAAGAGTTTAATTTTGTGCAGATGGAGGTTGGCAAGAAATGCTGTATCGTAGGCACGTGCACATCCAGCAGAGTACTAGAGTGAAAGTTAAGCTGAAAAAGTCGCTCAGATCTTTCAGTTTGGACTTTTGAAGTGTCTGAGAGTGAGACATCAGCCTGTCCTAGAGCAAAGGGCGCCGGTGGGGCCTGTGGTCTGGGGTTTTGTGTTGGGGACATATAATGAGGGGAAGATAATTTTTTTTTTAATGCTTAGAAAGAACAGAAAGGGATGACAAGTCTGAATTAGACTTCTTGGAGCCCCAGAAGAGCATTTTTTGTTTTTGTTGAATTGGTGTCATTGCCGGGCAGAGGATTATTTGGATGATGTGCTTCCCACTTTTGATAGGATCTGTCTGACCAGTCTCTGCTCCAAAACTCTCATGCAATGCTTGCTAAGAACATTTGCTGGCTACCTGGCACCCTCGAGGGCCAGGGTGTGCTGAAGATTCCCACGGCGTGTACTTGTAAGACCCTGGAATGAGCAGGTCAGAAGACAGGAGGTTTTAGAGCGTTGGTCCTGAGCCTGGACAGGTATGCGTTGCCAGGGCAAAGGGTGGCTCCCGTGTTGGGAAGGCTCTTGAGCTGTAAGGTAACAGGTTTTCCTGGGTAACGTTAAGTGACAGCAATATTTTGTAAAAAAAAGTGTTTGGGGCTTGGCCTTGGTTATGCCATTGGTTTGTGGTCAGATGTCAGGGACGCGGGAAACCCTCCCTCAGCTGCAGTTCTCTGTCTTATGGATTTATCTCGTCCAGTAGACCACCTTCTTCTATCCACAGCAGTGCTTTAGCAAGCAGCACAGAGGTATGAAGTTGTTCAGGACCTCCGTGTGCAAGTGCTGTAGTAACTCTGTGGGTTGGAGAGTTTCTTGTAGAAGGCCTGTAGGAATAATTTATTTGCCGACTTCCTCCTGTCTTCTTCACTGGCCAGAACTGGCTCATGGGGAGTTAACTTTCCGGCACTCCTCACTAGGCCCTTCTGTGGTCACCGCAGAGGCCAGTCTGGAGTGGCCGGAGGATCCAGAGACTCCAGAGTGGGTCCACATTGTTTCTTCCACTGGGCTGAGGCAAAGGAAATAGCCCATGGCCTAGGACATGGGTGTGGCCTAAGGGGTATGAGGCAGTGCGGATGGGTTTTGCCCTCAGGTGTGTATCCTCCTCCTCCTCTCCCTCCTCCTCCTCCTCCTCAGTACTGGGGTGGGGGCGACTTGGGCCCTTTTCCAAGGTATATGTGGTACCACCTGAGCTACATCCCCAGCCCTAGGTCCTTCTTATTGGATAGAGACACCCATGTGGCCACGTCTCTGCCCAGACCCTGACTGAAAACACAGCTTGGTATTGCACTTTGACCAACAGCCTTCACCACTACTTCATCGTGTAGTTACTGAAGAGGGAGGTCTGTGGATTGATACCCAAGTGAGAAAGCGGAAACCAGCGTGTTCGTGTATCAGACTGAGAAGTTTATAAGGATAGATACGATGAGCTGACATATGCAGCCTGCTCCATCCTTGCCGGTGGCCCATAGAGCCCCTTCTTCCTCCTGTGATGGGGCAGAACATCTAAGCCCAGGATGTTGCTTCACCAGTAATTCTTAGATGGCTACTTGCAGAGTAAGGGATGCGATAGAAGAAAACATTTGGGAAAGGAGAACGCTACCCTGAGCATAGATCTAGGTTTCACTAGGTTCATGGTGAAGGAGGATATTTTCACATAAAGTAGTTGTTGAAGACATAATACTGGGGCTTTGCAGTGGGCTGGCAGGGCCAGCGGGGTGAGGCCACAAAGTTACAAGAGCCTTTCAGGCTAAGGGGTTTGGTCATTAATCTGCTGGTGGTGGAGAGCCAGAGGAGGGGCTCTAGTAAGCTGTGCTGACCACTTCCTGGGACAGAATTGAGAGCAGAATCAGATGAGATGTGGAGAGGTCAGAGCACATGGCGGGGGGTGGGGTGGGTAGTTGGGGTGGCTCAGATCCGGGTGGTAGCTGAGGCATGACATCAGGTGATAAGAGTTGGTGTCTCCCGTCCTCCCCCAGGGAGCCAGTAACAGCAGCTTCTAGGCCTGAGGGACATCTGTGTGCTGTGGTAGTGGGGCTTCTTGAGGCTTGTGCATAACTCCTTCTAGGTTGGGCATGCAGGTCTTTTTAGCTCTGAAGTTCCAGAGATGGCCAGCGCAACGGCAGGCAAGGCCATGGTGCGTGGCAGGGCTTGGGGTTTGAGGAGCCCTGTTCGGGCAGGTTGCCTCTTTCAGAAGGCAGGCAGGATTTTGTCCATGTGGGGCTGAGCAAGATCTGTTTGGATAGATACGATGAGCTGACTCATGTTCCGTCTCTAGGCTGTTAAGTACATTGTTAAAACTCAGGCTGTTGCGTTTGGGCTGCAGCTGGGAGGCTGGCAGAGGGTCCTGCCTGATGAGGTAAGAGGAGAAGCTGCTGGTCTGCAGCTGGAAACATCTTTTCTTGGTCATTTGGCCAGCTTGTAAATGTCCTTTCCAAAGAGCGGCTTGGTAGGACCTCTGCTTGTATGTCTTGGAATTGCCCTACACTAAGAAACTGTGCCAGTTGCCTGGTGGGTGAATTACTGTCGCTGGGGTGTTGGCAGGTTTTTCAGGACCTCCCTGTGGGGCTCTAAATCTGGAGCTGCCAAGGCCCGTTTGGAGTCTGTCTGAGAAGGGCGTCCTTTATTCCTTTTATGCTTTAAGCATATTATAAAATATTTTTTTAAATTCCTATATAATTCCTTGTAGAAAGATTAGGAAAATAAACAGCATAAAAAAGTAATAAAATCACCAAGACACAACTAGAAAATGACTGTCTTTTTGCACACGTTAGATTTTCCTCACCAAATTCAAATCATATGGTACAGATTTTGGGGAGACCTGCTTTCTCATAGTACATTTTGGTCTCCCCATATTGGGGGGTGTGTGTGTGTACAGTATTTGTTCTTATGTACTCGTTAAGAATACACTGAATGGGGGCTGGGGATGTAGCTCAGTGGTTCCAGCGCCTGTCTTGCAAGCGCAAGGACCCGGGTTCAATCCCCGGTAACCACATAACAATACTGGGCGTGGAGACTCACCCCAGCAGCAACCAGTACCACATACCACAGTGCCGGGCGTGGCGGCTCACGCCTGTCATCCCAGCACTCGGGAGGCAGAGGCAGGAGGATTGTGATGTGAGTTGGAGGCTGAGCTCAAGGCCAGCCTGAACCACAAAGCGAGACCCTGTCTCAAAAAAAAAAGAATGCACTGAATGGAAGAAATGTAAAATCTGTTGTGGTTCCTACTTTGAGCGAATCTGTGATGAATCGTTTCTCAAGCACATGAGATAGACAGGCATTCGTCTAAACCCTGGGAACAGGTCAGACAAAGCTCTGTTGGTCCTCTGCTCTGGCCTAGGGCTACCTTGGTCCTCATGAAAGGGGCTTTGACACTGTCTGTCTCTTGACCTGTTCTGCTTAAATTTATTTATTGTCTTTCTTCTGTCTCCCTTTCTCATGCTCTTATCTTTTTTTTATTTGTCATGCAAAGGGTGGAACCTGTATCCTCGGACATGTTAAGCAGGCTTTGCGATGGTGAGCTACACCCCCAGCCCTCTGCATGGATTTCTAAGGGCTGCTTGGGGAGCTTCCAGCAGCACTGGCTACCTGTGGGGTCCTGGGAATGATACCCCAACCTGCTTTACCCTGAGCAAGCTTTGGCTGCAGGTAGAAGGTGGGATGGGGTTGTCCTTTCCTGGTTGTAGGGAACAGGCCCTCTTGGGTGCCTTCTCCCATAGTGATCCTAAATTAGGCGACCGTTTGTGCAAAGATGCGTTCAGGGCCCTGGCCAGGAGGATGGGGTGGGTCTCTGAGATGCCCCTGCTCTGGATAGCAGTGTGGATGTGGCAGTCTGGGCGCTGCTTAGGGCTGTACAGTTCCTTGGGCCAGCAGAGTCATCTCCCCGTGTCCCCCTGCAGATTGCAGGACTTTGCAGGCTCTTGGGAAGTCATTTCCTAAAGCCCATCTGTGATTCTTTGAGGCTATGCCTCTGGGCCTAGATTCATGGATGGCCTTAGTCCAAGCCAGACAGCGCATTCCGGAGAAATGACAGCTGGTATTCATGTAATAAAGAGACCTGGCTGCTTTCTCCTGAGTGCTGTAAGGTACAAATCATGGACAGTATCGTCAGGGTGATTTGAAAGGAGTAGAGCAGCTTCCCTTTCGCATGCATTTGTTGCCTGATATCAAAAGAGTTATACAACTGTGGCTGTGACTGGCAACACACCTGTGAAAGAGTGCTGGGACCTCCACTGCCAGCCGCGTCTAGTCTGGTCTCCTGCGGAGACCCCTTTCCTGCTGTTCCCATTCCGAGGGGCAGCTTGCTGGCTGGTCCTCTACTCTCCGGGGATCCTCCTGACTCTTGAGTTTTTCCCGGGCTTTCCTTGAGTATGTACAAAGCTACTGTCCTGAGCTGGTCAAATGTCTTCAAGTACAAGCAACAGAAACCCATTTCTCTTAGTGAAAGGGCCGGAGGGAAGCGCGAAGAGAAGGGGCCTCCTGGAATCCCGGCCTGGAGGAGGCGGTGTGGGGAGGCCTAGAAGCAGACCAGATGGTCCCGACGGGGTGGAGTCTGCCGTAGGCTCACTGGGCTTGCTTATCATGTCTCAGTGACTTGCTTTATCCCACCGCCCTTAACTCATAATGGACCCCTGAGCCCAGTAGGCCATGCCTTGAAGCCTGTTCTGGCTTGGAAGATAATTGTCCCGTGTCCCCGGACCCCAACAGGTGGACTGTGACAGGCATGCCATCAGTTCTGGACACAGCACCATTTGGTTACACTCTCTTCCTCCTGGCAGAGCAGACTGTTTGGGGAGGGGGGTTTGGGGTGGTCTCTGAGCCTAAGCTGTCCCACAGCAGGTTGGCATTTGTTCTGAAAGGTTAGAAGAGGAACAGTAAGAGTGACTGTGTGTCTAACTGGCAGGCAAAAAGTGGTGAACATGAGCTCAGACTTAGAACGCTGCTGGAGGAGGCTGACATTTTTGGGAGAAACATTTGTGTTTCCTTTATTTTCTTAGTAAATTTCCATTGAACGTTCCCACGAGACTTGGCCAGAGTGGAGCAAGAAGAGGAAGGTCTGACAGAGCAGGGCTGAGAAGAGCCCTGGGCTTCCAGCACGCTCTAGGCTGAGGGCTGCGCGGGCGGCACGTCTGACGCTCCCACTGTGTCTGTAGGCCCAGTGCCAGCGAGTGTTGCTCCAGGCTGTACCTGCCTCCCTCCGAGCTATTTCGGGGCCACTGAAGATGGCAGGCGTGGCCTCTCCCGCAGGCCAGCAGCCCAGTCTGAGGTTTTGGCCATGTGTGGCCGGTTGATGCTTGTCTTCCCAGTACCTAGCTCCGTGCCTGGCATCTCTTGGCAGATCTCTGTGAATGAATGGTGACTGACCATGAGGACAAGGTGGTGTCTGCCAAGGAGCTCACTACAGGAAGGGCAGTGTCTGCTCCAGGGAGCCATTGCCCGGGTGGCTCTGTCCCTGGCAGGTGCAGACTGGTGGGAGTCAGTGGTCATTCTCTGCCGGCTGCCCATCTGCTGCGAACTTCAGTGTGGGCTGGGTCTCAGAGAAAGCAAGTGCTCTTTCTGTCCTTGTCTCTCCTGCACTGCTACAGTCTTTTGCCAGGGTAGATCCCGACTCTGGGCACTGCCCTGGCGCATGTGTTGCAGGTTAGAAACAGACAGTCTGTGAGCCACAGCCTCGGCCTGAGGGTGACTGTCCCGGCTTGGTTCAGTCTTCCTGGGTGGCAGGTCCTTGCCAGCCGTTGAGAGTCTGGGCCTCCCGAGGGCACATGCCTTCCCAGACAGGGGCGCAAATTGAGCACACACCGCTGACTTCCTGCCCTGTGCTCTTCCCGTGGCTGATTCTGAATGCCCTCCCTCGTCTATGGGAGGCCTGGAGTTTGGCATGTTTATGTATGTATGTATCTCCTCATCTCAGTTGTTTTTTTCACCGTGTTGATCTAAGGAATGTCCTGAATTCCTTGCAGACACTGCCCTCCTCGACCATGGAACTCCGGGTGTCCACTTTGCTAATGGCCTGGTCTGCCGTCCTGAGCTGCGTGCAGGCTGAATTCTTCACTTCTATTGGTATGTGGCAGTAGGACTGTGGTCACTGCGTCTGCTTACTCAGGGCAGGAGGGAGCCCATTGGTTTTGACTGGTTCTGGGAGAGCTGGACTTGCGACATTGCGTTTCCTATAGTGATGGTCTTGTCCTGTGAGCCAGCTGTCTCACTTATGCCTTCCCATCTGGGAAGGGCATCCACACAGGGTCTCTCTGGCTTTTCGCCACCTTCCCCTGGTGAACTCTCTGTGTCTGGAAGATTTCCTCTTAAGTTTCAGAGCCCTTAGGATGTCCGACCCCAGTAACAGGACCAGCTGGGCAGCAGCAGGAGGATGAGATTTGGGGCATTTGCTTGACCCCTGATTACTTATCCTGCACATTTCAGCAGCTCCACCTTTCTCTTCCTCGAGTTAGGCCTGAGACCACATGAGGGCCTGGGCCTTTTTACCCCCAGCCCCCCATGTTTCCCAGAGAACTGTTACATCTTTGACCCAAGGGACTAGCTTTTGTATTCATGTTTTATACCCAAGAAAAGGGGCTCACACCCCTTATCTGTTTCCTACTGGCCTTTACTTCCCTCCACAGGGCACATGACTGACCTGATTTATGCAGAGAAAGACCTGGTGCAGTCTCTGAAGGAGTACATCCTTGTAGAGGAAGCCAAGCTCGCCAAGATTAAAAGGTGTCCAGTGCCGGTGGGCCCTCCAGCCAGCCTGAGCTGGCCCTCCTGCCCCGCCCTGAGCCCACCCGGGAGTCAAGGATAAGAGGGAGCTGGGTGACCGGGGCTGGCCTGGAGTTCCGTCCCGCCTGTCCTCTGGAGTAGCTAAGGACATGAGTGAAGGAATGCCTGTATTTCTCCTTCTACTTATGACTAGTTTTGGGTACTTCTGTTGTGACAGAGCCAGTTTTGGGTACTTCTGTTTGGGTACTTCTGTTTTACCTAAATTAAGGAACTAGAAAGATCAGTGGGATGATTACATTCATGTTTTATTACCCGCTTATGAAGGTAAAAGTATCATCTTCGAGTTCCTTCGGATCAAGACCCTTGTGGGTAGCGTGTTACTCTTCCTTTCCTTTGGTCACACAGTTGGGCCAGCAAAATGGAAGCCCTGACCAGCAAGTCGGCCGCGGACCCGGAGGGCTACGTGGCCCACCCTGTGAACGCCTATAAGCTGGTGAAGCGGCTGAATACAGACTGGCCTGCGCTGGAGGACCTTGTTCTGCAGGACTCGGCCGCAGGTGAGGGCCAGGGAGCGGGGGAGCCACAGGTCCCTGCCTGTGCCCGGGCTGGGGGTGGATCCTGGCCCGGTCTGTGTCCAGGGTGCATGGGGGCGCGTGGACCTGCTCATACTTGCTCACTCCCTTCTCTGAGTGTCCTGCCGGGTGGCTGTCCTTGATTTTCTCAGACATGTAATAGTAATCAATGTTGGCCTTTTCGTAGTGTTTTTATTCCCCCACCACACACACCATTTTTTGTAATGAATTTTTTTCATGATTATACTTTAGTTATACATGATTTTATAAAAACATTAGGAAACACAGACAGAATACTCCATGAAGACTGTAATTTATACTCCTGGTGCCTGGTGCGATGAGTGCCTACTGATAAGCTGTGTTCAAATTGTGATCTTCCTACACATGCATATACCCGTTTTTAAAAAGGAGCCATGCTTATACCAGGGGATAAAACTCGTTTGCTTCAAGAGACAAATGAATTAAAATAAGTGAGCTGGGCTGGGTGTTGGGACGACAGCAAGCTGGGGAGCTAAGCCCCCTCTGATTCTTTCCTATTTATACCTTTAACAAACAAAACAGATCTGTTGGTGGGTTTGTGACAGAAGAGTATATTTGGCTCTGAATTTCCCAGGTTCTTTTTTGGGTGGAGAGGGTAGTAGAGATTTGAGACAAGGTCTTGCTTTGTAGTCCAGGTTGGGCTTGAACTCTCAGTCCTCCTGCCTCAGCCTCCTGAGTGCTGGGGATCACAGACATGTGCCAGCACACCCAGCGCCAGCTTTCTCTGTGTGCTATTAAAATGTTCTTCCGCCACATGATTCTAGTGGCTGGAAAATAGTCTGTCGTATCATTAGGCTGTAAGACTGGTCAAGTCATCGGACATGGATTAATTCTAAATTATCAGCAATCTTTTATGTTTGTCTTGATATCTGTGTCCAGATGCTTTTTCTAGAAGTGGAATTTGCAGGTCAGAGTACCCATTGTCAAAAAGTTTTCTCCACAGCACAATCTGTGCTAACACTTGCCTGTCAGCATGCACTGAGCTGATGGTGGCGTGGTCCAGGATGCGGGCCTCGACTTCCAGCCCTGTCAGCCCTGCCCAGTGTCCCTGAGCTGGGAGTGCTAAAGAACCTCAGACCAGCTCACTCTGGCTGAGAGGTCCAGCCCACATGGCCAGGCGGGGTTGGACTTGGCTGGGTGCCGGGCTGCCTCTAGGGAGGGATTGGTGAGCTCAGCCAGGCTGGAGCCATTCCCAGTGAGCTCACTGCCTCCACAACCTCGGCCACCTCCCGCCTCCCTCCCGAGCAGAGCCTCCGCCTCCTGGGCTGGGCCTGTGGCTCAGAACAGGCTAACAGGCCTTCTGTCTGTACTGCAGGAGCCTGAGCCTGCGCGGTCCATCTCCTTCTTAATCTTGGTCCCGCGTCCTCCCCTCCCCATCTGCATCTGGAAAGCCTTATAATTACCTGGAAGGGAATCAGAGAGGCTCCGAGAGGATTAGGTTGTTTTTATCTCTGACTTCTAAATTCTTGCCCCTGAAATAGGGGAACAAACACTCTGATAGTGCAGTATGTCTGTTTCTTGGGACATGTGTTCTGTTCCTGGATTCTAAACTCTTTCGAATCCTTGGCTTTGAGGAAAACAAGATAGCAGCTGCAGCTTCCTGATGCCTGGTGAGTCTCCGGGCTTGGCTAGAAATGGGTGTTTGAGTCTCATCTTGTAAGAATAGTGACAGTGGATGCTGCTGCTCTGGGGAAGTAGCCAGAGAAGGGCTGCCTTGTAGTTTCCCTCTTGTTCTCAGCTTGTTCTCAGCTTGTGGGCAGAATAGAAATCCTCTGTGAGTCTGGAAGCCCCTGGTCCCCACTCGGAGTCCGGAGCTTACAAGTGATGATCTCTTGCTTGGAGACTGAGCAGTCAGACTCTTCCAGGCTCCAGGCTGCAGAATCTGGCACCCAAAGCAGGCAGCGTGACCCCTGATTATGACTCCGCGACTCCCAGATGATAAGCAGTAAGCAGATGTTCCTTTCAGTTCCAAACGAGCAGCACAGGTAGTTAGGAAGTGAGTGTATAAAGGAGAAATCTTATGATCAGGGACCACCAGGAAGGATTTCCTGGGGAAGGGCACCTTTTTGTGTTTTTTGCAATGCTAGGGACCATAGGCAGTGTTTTGCACATGCTAGCTAAGGACTGTACCACCGAGTACCCTCCCAGCCTGCCAGTACCCTTTGAGGGAAGAGGCAGGGAGACGCTGGTAACAGAGATGCTCTCGTAGCCGCCTGTCTGGCTCCCAGGTGGGATTTTTCCCTGGATGAAGGTGACCGCCTGTTCTCATCTCTCTTGGGCAGGTTTCATTGCCAACCTCTCCGTGCAGCGGCAGTTCTTTCCCACGGACGAGGATGAGTCAGGAGCTGCCAAAGCCCTGCTGAGACTTCAGGACACATACAAACTAGACCCCGGCACGATCTCCAGAGGGGAGCTCCCAGGTAACTCTGCTATGTCTCCGAGAAAGCCACGGCTGCTGTTCAGGAGCCCTCAGCCTCTGCAGCCAAACCCACTTCCATTCCCTACCTTCCTATCTCTCTCTGTCCGAACTGATCCCTGGGTACATGCCCCTGCTCTGTATCTCCCTCACCCCAGCTGTAGTCCAAAGCCCTTTTCATGCTCATATTGCTTTCGGAGGGTCTGTTCAAGACCAGTAATGGCAGGGATTCAGCTGGACCCACGCAGCCTGTAGGAAGCCTGGTGGAGACTCAAGCAAAGAGATCCCGATATGTGGAGGCTTTCCTCCTCTTCAAGATTCTGTTATTGGCGGCTAAACCCTGAGACCCAGTTGTAGGGAGTCTGATGAGTTAACCGGAAGAGGTCGGACTCTTTCCTGCCTCAGTGAGTCTTGGACAAGCGATGCCAGGAAGCCACACAGAGAAGGCAGATCGGGGTACTTGTGGATCTGCTCCCCTGTGGCTATGAGGTGGGAAGGCGGTGGCCTGAGCCTTCCCATTCAGTCACCAGACCCATTGGTGTCCTGAGTGGAGATGCGAGGGCAGCCGGACCCCAGCCCTGCTCAGCTTCGCCCTGAGCACTCCCCCAGTGTGTCTCTTCCCCTGACGTGTCCCCTCAGCTTCTGACCCATGCTGACAAGCGCTGTGGGTCAACTCGGCTTGGGTGTTCCTTGGGCTTCCCGAACTGAACCCCTGTCCCCTTGTGAACTGCTTACTCTCCCCCTCACCGCTTATCTCTGCAAAAAGCACCTCCTTCCACTGGCAGCGTTTCACAGAATCCGAAGGCCTAAGCCCTGACCTGCCTGACTCTTCTGTGATTGTCCTCTGTCTCCAGCCTCATGACTACTTCATCCTCAGCTGGATTATTAAAATACTATCTGTCTTGTGCCTGCAGCTCGCTTCAGAGCTCCTTCTGTTCACCTGAGTTCCAATCACAGTGCATAACTTTGAGGGGCAAACCGAACTTCTCTGTGTGAGCTTTGCGGTTGGTTCACTGTCTCCTCGACCTCCTTGCCTGTCACTTCACTCTTTTGTTCGCCTCCCCCCCTCTGCAGGAGTCAGTTCCCCAGGTCACGTGGGCTGCTTCACGTCTGATTGCCCTTTAGCACTCAGCTCAGCTGCCACTCAGGGAGTAGACATTTGAGTTGGCATCTGTGAGCCATTCTTACCATTCTTGGCATCTATGAGACATGGTGATCATGGCTTCTGGTCATTAGCATCCTGAATCCTTGGCACAAGTGCCTAAAAGTTCATGGTATTGTGTATGCTTTGATAGATATAGACAGACATTGTCTCTCTTTCCACAGGGGCCCGAGACGGGCTGGGTAAGTTGTCCACAGTCGCATGGCAGAGGGTGCATGGTGAGACCTGCTCGCCCCTAGCTTTGTGTACCAGCTGAGCTGAGCATCAGCCCACTCATCTGTGCTGTGCGCCTCCATCAAATAGGTCGCTGGGCCAGAGGAGGAGATCTGTGGAGGCCCGTGGAGAGGGCGAGGGGACCCAGGAGCTCACTAGTCCCTGGCCTACTTGCAGCTCCATCTTGAGTTTAATCTCCCAAACTTCCTGTCCCACATTGTCAGTTCTGAGCCACTGAGGCAAGCAGACCCTGGTCTCTGAAGCAGATAACCTACTGTGGTAGGGGGTTCATTCCATAAAGACCTGTCTCAGAGGCAGCTATGCTCACCACTCCTCCACCCATGCAGGCAAGACCTGCGTCTCGGAAGGTCTTGGGTCTGCGGTGGAAAGTCCCACTCTGAGGCCTTTCTTTCCTGCCGGCCGCGTCCGGATAGCTGTCAGTGGAATCCAAGGGAAGCTCCTGTGCTTTCCAGGCAAGGTCACAGGTGTCTTTCTCTCCACAGATCTGCTTTCTCGGTCTCTGAGGAACACACACACACACACACACACACAGTCCCTCCGTCTTGGGCGTAGCTTAATCCCTGGTGTTCCTTCTTGGCTTGAAACTGTCCTCTAGGTCATTCCGTGGTCCTCAGCCCACAGCTGTGATCCGTGGCTACAAGGCCCGCTGAGCTGGTGCTCACCAAGGTTTCTGTTACCTAATGGCCTTGGCTTGGCCTTCTCGGTGTCTGTTGTTCCGCTCCTGCTCCCTCTGATTCTTCCACCTCTTAGTTTCTTCCTGCTGTGACTCACTCTGTGTTTTCAGGTAGGTGCTCCCTGGGGCACCAGCCTCTGCACCTGTCTGCTCTTTCCTTAGACTCCTCCCTACAAGTGGTCATTCTCCCCTCTGGCTTCGGATGCCTCCTTAGTTCTGTTTCTTGTACGCAGTTAATTGCTCTATCCCCTAGAGTCGTATGGCCGGCGGCCAGTTACATGTCCCTGAACACAGCCCTTTACGTTGTCCTCAGTACTACTCCTCGGTGGACGTCATTAATTCCTCGTGACAGAGCTCTTTTCCAGTTGGGCAAAGGGGAGTCTAAAGCCAGGAGGTGGGCTGTGAGCTTGGATCCAGGGTGAGAGCAACCTGCCCACTCACTGTGTCAGTGGCACTGCAGGGTCCAAGGCCCTGGCGGGGGTTCTGGTTGGATAACGCTGCCTTCCAGGGGCCGGACTTTTCCTCCAGCCTCCTGGATCCTGACGGTTGGCTTCTGCTGCAGGAACCAAGTACCAGGCAGTGCTGAGTGTGGACGACTGCTTCGGGATGGGCCGCTCTGCCTACAATGAAGGGGACTATTACCATACAGTGCTGTGGATGGAACAGGTGCTCAAGCAGCTGGACGCTGGGGAAGAGGCCACAGTAGCCAAGTCTGAGGTGCTGGACTACCTTAGCTATGCTGTCTTCCAGTTGGGTGACTTGCACCGGGCCCTGGAACTCACCCGCCGCCTGGTCTCCCTCGGTGAGAGCACAGGGAAGGGACAGTGAGGTCGGGGAGCTGGCAGCACAACTGGACTGCTGGTTGTGCTACCCAGTCCTGCTCCTGAGACTGAGTCTGTTTGATCTTTCGCCTGGCCTGTAATGACTTCAGATCCAAACCAACCTGCCCCGACTTCCTTACAACCCCAGACCTGCTGTGAGCTCCTGTCTAGG
>PVIR01032800.1:0-18321 GCA_004026965.1 Petromus typicus
AAAAAAAAAGCCACGGCACCAGAGACACATATTGGGGATTCCATTTATATGAAAGCAAAACTTACCCATGAGAATATAAATCAGAATATTAGTTATTTATAAAAGGAAAGAATTAAATGGAGGAGATAATGAAGGACTCTTCTGTGCCTCTTAGAACAATGGTTATATGAGCATATATGTTTGTCAAAATTCTTTATATTACAAGCCTTATGTAAATTTTATAAATAAAAGCAAGAAAAAAATGGGATCATATCAAGCTATAAAATTTTTACACAAGAAAACAAGTAACAGAGTAAAAACATACCCTAAAGACTGGGAGAAAATATTTGCAAAATATATGTCTGACTAAGGATTAATATCCAGAATGTATGAGAAACAGCAAGAACTCATTAGCAGAAGGATAATCCAATATACAAATGTGAAAGAGACAAACATGAATCAAAATAAGACATAAAATGACCAACAGTATCCTGACATCCACAGCATGAACATGAAGGGTTTAGTTTGGCTCACAGTTTGGGGGCTTCAGTCCCCAGTCAGCTAGCTGGAAAGCAGGAACTTCACGATGAAATGTACAGTGGAGTGAAGATGTTAGTAGATGTCATCTAGGAAGCAGACCAGGTGAACAGTGCTGGAGAGGAAGACGCTGGGGACCAAACATACACCTCAAGGCAACCCTTCCATGACCACTCAGACCAAAAGCCAGTCAAACTGTCTCTATATCCTCAGGGCCAACTACATATCAGGGAAATGCAAATCCAAACTATAGCGTGATAACCCCTCAATCCAGTAGGGATAGCTGTTTTTAAAAAACAAATAATAACAACTGTTGCTAAGTATAAGGAAATAAAGAAACCCTTCCACATTAGTACAGCTAGTATGGAAAACAATATAGGAAGGGTTTTTTTGTTTGTTTGTTTTTTAAGAGTAGTACTACTAGATATGGGACCAAGTACTCCTATTACTGCACATAGATCTAAATGAAATTAAATCAGTATGTTGAAGAGATTCCTGCAGTCCCATGTTTATTGCAGTGCTATTTATAATAGCCAGGAAACATGGAAACTGCCAACATTCTATCAGCTGATGAAGGGATTAAGAAAATATGGTAAATATATACAACAGAACACTATTCAGCCATAAAAAAAGAATGAAATCTTGTAATGAGAAATTGGTTGGAGCTGCAAGAAATTAAGTGAAATGAGCCAGGTGTAGAAAAACCAATATTACATGATCTTGCCCTTCAGTTTCAGCACCAAGAAATAATAAATGGCTGAAGATGTGCTTATCCTGATTTGGATATTAGAGAATGTATTGTATATCAGAGCATCCTGTGGTTCTTCATATATATATATATATATATATATATATATATATATATATATATATATATATATATGTCCATTTTTCAACGTGTAAATAAAATGTGTGGATTTGACTGAATGCAAATATTACCTCACTTCTAAAACACACGTTTGAACCTAATCAGTTCTCATTTGAAACACTCCATCTATTTTGCCAGCAGCTTCCCTGGACCTTGTTCTAATTAACCTTCAAAACTGTGTTAAAATGTTTTAGTCTTGCCTGTGTTCTGGTTCCAAGAGATGTGACACAATATAAATTGTCAGGATTTAGAAATCAGGGAATGGTCAGTGTGAGAGAAAGAAGTAACTCATGAACAAAGCCCAGAGATGGCCTTGGATAAATGTTGCTGTTTTCAGCAAGTTTTCACAAGTTATCTTTTGTGAATGATACAGTTTTCTAAATATGCTTCATTTTTTTTGAGCAAGAGAAGGAAAAATGTGCCCTTCACATTTACTTTTTTGTTTGATCAGAGTTTAGAAAGTTCATAGCAAGCCTTAGCTCACAACCTTCAAAAAATAGTAAGACTTTTTAATTTTTTCCTTCACCTCCTTTCTTTCATCCAACCAGTGGCTTTGTTTATTCTCTTGCTTTTTGCTATATTTTTAGTCATAGCCAAAGAAAAGAATAATTGAATATTCAAAGCTGAAAATAAGTCAGATTTCAGTTGGTTTCCAAATGTAAGCTTTCTTCTTTTTTGTTTTAACTGTGAAGCTGATGTTCTCACAGTATTATCATAAGACTGAGAATTTTACTTTACCTAAAACACTTGTTTTGTTTTTAGCTTATTTAGGTGCCATGAGGTCTTGTCTTATTTTATTCCTCACTGCTAACCCCCGACAGTATTGTCCAAGTTTAACTGTAATGAATCCTTTCATTCTTAGCAAATATTTATGAAAGCACTTAATACCTGAATTATGAAATATAGACACAAGCACATTAACCTGGTTGTGTTATTTCTTTTCTTGTTTTTTAAAAACATTTAGTCCAGTCTATCAACACCAGATGGTAACTACATTTTGATACACTGAATATTTACCAAGTCATGTGGTAAGCTTTTGAAATATTTTTATACCCTTTCCATCAAACGAGCTGACTCATCCTTCATTTATTCCTGATTTTATCAAGTTGCAGTTTTGGAAATTTGACCTCAGCTTTATCAAAATGATAAATGATGTTTTCAAATAATGCATCAAAAGTTCTGAAGGCTGACTACATCTTGCATGTTATGTATATTGTTTAATGTTTTAACTATTAATAATATACTGATTTCCCTCATATATTTTAATAAAACTTGACTCCAATGACATATGTTAGGAAAGAAGATTATATTTCTAAATAGACACGTTTAGGATATTCATTGAATTAAAAGTGTCAATGTTAAAAGTAATTTAAAATGGGAATAACAACTGAGCAACTGATATTTTCATTCAAGGCCTTTGAGAAAGAGCTTTCTCAAATAGGAGCAGACAACACAGTAAGGACAAAAAGACTGTCAGAATACTGGCTCTCCTGCCTGGTCTGTTTTTTTATGGGAATATGCATTTGTGGGAGAAACTCTCAGTATAGTTTCTGTAAGCAAATGCTAGCATTTCTGAGCCTAGTAATATGAAAAATGACAAAAGAAAGTCTTGACAGCTGGAAGTACATGCATTGAGAAATGTGAGCAGAGGCCACTGCATATTTTAAGTACTATTCCTGCCCTATTGGTCCCCAAAGACTATTTTCTGTTATTATTTAAGTTTTATGGCTGTTAGTCAATGATTTTTCAAAAACAGTATGGCACACTGTGCATCACGAGAAATTAAGAATCGGTGCTTTGTAAAAAAGAGTGTGATTTTTTTTTGTAAATATTTTTTCAAGATTATTAGTTTTTCTTTTTTAAAAACAGATGTTGAGGATATTTGGAGAGATTAAAACTGAGAGACATGAAAAGACTATTCAGTTCTTACAAAACTCACCCATTGGTATCCTAATTCATCTTATTGTCTAGCTTCTTTGTGTGATTAAAATTGGTTTTGTCTGTGCATGTGACACGGTTTGTGTAGGACCTCCACTGAAATAGGCTCTCAAAAGTTCTGCCTGCAGAATTAATGCATTAACACATGTAAGCCCTGAGCATAATGCCGAACAGAGTGCGTTCTGTTGCTGTTGCTTCTTCTCTTGTTAATACTGCTTCTGAAAGAAAATCTCCAGTCAAACTTTAGAAGTTATATAACTTAGCCTCTCCTTCTATGTAGAGGTTAGTAGTGTATAAATTGCATAAGGTAAATTTAAACTAGTTCATTTCTGTGAAAGGACACATTTTAGACTAGAATACAATCAACAGCAATGTTGAATTTATTAAGGATTGGATTCTTTTTTTTTTTTGATGATGAAGAATTTGAGATCAAGTGAATTTTATACCCATGACACATGTGGAATTTCTCCTTCTGCATACTTTGCCAGTTTACTCACCTATATGACTCTCTAAAACAGGAAGTACATACCAATCAAGTGCCTCCATGAGTCACAAAGCAGATCTGAGTCCATTATCCACCCTCTTAAGTTTTGCAGCTCTATGCCATTGTAAACCGTTCCTTTCAAAAGGAATCTCTTGAAATTTCACATTCTTTTATTAGGAAGCTCAGAAAATTTTCAGCTGGCCCTTTCACTTTCAGTAGTCTTTCTTGTACATAATCAGTTTCTCAAGAACTGAAATAACTGGAGCTTATTCTTCTCTATTTTATGTTTCTGTCTTTTTTTATCTTGCATTTTTAGAACTTTGACTTTAATTTTATCAAAACAATGCATGATATTTCAAAATGATGCATCATAAGTTCTGAAGGCTGATGACATTTTACATCTTACATATATTGTTTAATATTGTAAATATTAATGAGGTATTAATTGACCTCGTACATTTTAATGAACCCTGACTCCAACTTGAAAAATGCATTTGAATATCTCTTTCAGATAATTATCCAACTGAATGGCAAGTAAAAAATTGAGAGAAGTGAAGTAGGAACTAGACGGGCAAAGCTAAACTTTTAAAATTTCAAATGTAATAGAAATCATTTCATTTAATAACATTGGTCAACTGCTTAAAGTTGAATTGCTTTTGAGTTGATAAAAATTTTGTGCCTATTGTTGAGTCAAAAGAGAAGATGAAATAAGTCACTGTATTTGTTTTAGGAGACAACATTTCCTACATCTGCATTGCTTGAGTTTGTTGCCTTTGGAATTATTAATTATAATCCCCTGACCATGTCAATGATTTTCCTATGCTATTTTGAACTCTGAAGTACATTGGTCCAAATTCCACTAAGACAAATGTGTTTTGTTTTGCTAAATCTTCCGTGTATTTTAGATAAAATTTCATTCCTCTAGTAAGCCATTATTCTTTTGGGATTTTTTTTTTAATTTATCCAATGCTGTCTTTTAGAGGGCAGCCTAATTATATAAAGTAACATTATTTTACATAACAGAAATTAGTTAAGTGGTTGTTAGCAGTACACTTTTATAAATAACACTTTCTAAATTTAAGACGTTACAATTCTGTCAGTGCTGTAGAAACATAGATATGGACAGTTTTCATTTAAAAAGGAAAGATCATTACCTCTCATTTATCTAAAAGGACTTAACTCAATGCGTCTTTGAAAATATTAGCTGTTTTTCTGGGGGTGAAGACTCACGTCACCAGCAATCATACCACAGTGCCAGGTGTGATGGCTCACGCCTGTAATCCCAACACTTGGGAGACAGAGGCAGGAGGATTGCTGTGAGTTTGAGGCTGAGCTCAAGGCCAACCTGAACTACAAAAAAACAAGATCCTCTCTCAAAAAAAAAATATATAAATATATTTATATCTATTTATATATATATATATATATATATATTACTTGATCAAGCTGTACGGTATTTTTTGCAAAAGGTGTTACATATTAAGTGCTCAGAAAAAGGTTCATTATGTGTAGAATTCTTAAATATATTCTTGATACTAAAATAATAATACAGTCATGGTATAATTAGTACAATGTCTATTGTGTAATAAGTGATATTAATTTTAATTATTAATAAGTTCTTCAATATACATTTTAATTATAAGACAGTAGTGAAAGAAAAGTCATAACAAGCTGAAAGCCACAATTCAAATAACTAGTCAAAACATAATAGCAAGTGCATTAAATATAAATACATGTCATTAAATTTTACACATAAGTACATCCTTCTTTTCATCTTTTGATAAGTAAAATGTAAATAAAAAACATTCTATAATAGAGGGACATTGGCTATGCATAAAATTTCTTAAATATTAACTTTAATAATAATTTAGCATTATTTTGTTACTTTAACTTCTAATCCTTAGTTACTTTCAAGTGATAGAAGTTAGCCATTAATCTTTCTTTCACTCCTTAAAATTTAATCCAATAGCAAATAAAGTCATGTCAACAAAGTACATCCTGATTATCAAATGATTATGACAGGGAATATCTTAAGATTAAACTTCTTTCCTTTCTCTCACATGAATGTCACAATTGCTATTACAATGTAGGTCTCAGTGGTATTGTTTACTTACTACTTAGGTTGTATATATATTAGGGGTTTCATAGATAATCACCATTCTATGGATGACTAAACTGAGGCTTGAACAGTTTACTACCTAGCTCAAGGTCACACTAGTAATCACTAGTGAATTTTTATTTTAAATTGATGATGGGCAGACCCTAAACCTGTTATTTTCCCAGTTGTTCTCATTATTTCCTCCCCTCAGACTAAGTCAATATCTGAAAGGTTTTCCAGAAGTTTAACTTCAGTTTGGACTTTTGCGACCTCTGCTCTGCCACCAAGAGCTTCCTGTCCTAAGGTTTGTTATACAGAACAAGATCTGTAGAAACAGATTACATAAGGAAAGTGAAAATGGAAGAGAGGAACGGTGAACATTCCCTACTGGCTTTTTCTCCATAACTCTTACCTTTATTGCCAAGAGGAAAAATGTGAAAGTTCTCTCTTAGAGAAGTTAAATCTACCTTGACCAAGTTCTTTCACGTCAGTACTTAACTAGCAACTCTGATGTAGAATTCTTAATCACTTCTTTTTTTCTTTCTGAAGGTAATTCTTAAAGTTTCCTTCTGCTTCGTTTGTATATTTTACTGTGGTTATTTATCTCCCAGTGTTTTAGATTCCCTTGGGAATACCCTTAGCAACTGCCTTTTCATACAAACTGCCTGGGAAAGTTTAAGTGAATCAAATCCCTTGTACCTGAACAAAACAGAGCTTTTGAATAGAAATTTAATAGCAAGTTAGATTGGCATCATTATAGGAAGATAAGTGAAACTTGTTTTTATATGTACAGTAGGACAGACTGATTTCACTATGTATAAGCTCAGAGATGAATTAGGAGAAGCTTATTTTACACCACATCTTGCTTCAGCCTGGTCATATCAGTTCAGCCACCATCAGTCGTGGAAATCTGTTCTCCACCAACCACAGCAGTTGCATATTGCTTTGCGCTTAGCCTACTGCAAATGTTTTCCCTAGGTAAGTTTTCATCAAGAGGAAGGAGTCTGTTCCTTTTCCAAATACAAGTTCAGGTACAAAAGAAAAAATGTTCCTTTCATTCTCTTTAAACTACAATTTCTACTTTTTATAAACTTCTTTGTAAGGGTTTTCCAAACTTGTTCCACCACCATCATTTTACTTAAACAAGGAGGCAAGAAAAAATTCACCTTGCTAGTCTCTTTACTCTCAGACTCTTCATATCCTCCTACTTGCCTATTTTTTCACTTAATATCTTTCTTTTGTGAAAGTTTTTTGAAAACTGAGAACTTTAAGACTATATATTTTCTAAAATATTTATGCATTAAAAAAAAATAAAGGTCTTCTGTCAGTGAGTAAAGATACAGAGGTGATTCTATTCTATTAGTATTTACTCTTCCTTTCCAAGATCTTGCTAAATCTCTACATTCATTTCTAAATTTTTCCATGCTTTGGAATTTCCATGCCAATGATAATTTTTTCTTTTTCCTCTATTCATCAATACCACATCGTTTCTTCAGTGAAGAACTGATAATGTGACATCACTTGTTCTATAGATAGTTTTTGTACAACATTCTTAGTAGTTGTCTCAAGACAGAGGAAAGTGTTATGTCTAATGAAATCATTCAGTAAAATCAAAAGGTGAAAAATTCTCAATGAATGTATAAAATTAATTTGATTTGTCTATAATAAAAGTCGACTTGTATCTTAAGTCTGTTTAGTTTAAGTAGTCACATTATAATCTCCATGACTCAGTAACTGTTGTTGAGGCACTGGATAGAAATACAATAATATTGAAACAAAACAACTTTAACCTTCAACAATACTGTGCACTGTAAACTAAAGCAAATCAGAATAACATCAAAAAACAATATGGTGAAACTATAGTTTAAGCTGTAATTATCTCCGGTATTAGTAAATTAGGCCAATTTCCAGGTAGTGATATCAAGACAAAAGAATATAGTATTTGAGTGATTAGGAAGAAGGTAAGAGGTGAGGTTGGAGTCCCTCACCATCTTCCTATATTATTAACTATATTCACCAGTGATATTTTAGATTATAGTCATGCTAAGGATATTGAATAGATACATTAGAATTCTTTTTTAATTCATTTATGTTTGAGAACCATTAGTAGCAAAGAAAAGTTCTATAAATCAATATTTACACCAAAATATGTGAATTCTTAGAAGAATGGATGAGCTTTAGTATTTATTCACTAGAGTACTCTGCCACAGTGAATTTTTCTAAACACTAACATTTTATTTTTATATGGACAGCTCTTGCTATATTTTCATTTGTCTATGAGCTTTGTAATATTCACTTCAATAAATATCTCAGGGACTCTCAGATGTGTGTGTAATAAAATATCATAATGAATGTATAGGGTTTGTTGTATACTATTGGATATCCATTACCCTAAAGGAATTTTTAATTTTCTAAATTAATTTTGTGTGTTCTTTAATTTCTAGAGCTAATAATATCACTTATACTGCATCCTATCCACAACTACATAATGATGTGAGTGAAGGGCTTAATAAGACAGTCTTTATGGTTTATTTGCCACCTTGAAAACATCAGTAGTTAGATACAAAATAAGTGAACTACAATGCAGATCAGCAATAGGGAAAAACTATAAATAACAGCATAATATTATGTAAAAATTGAATCTCAAAATATTAAATATGGCATAAGCTTATAAATTAAAAACAATTCAAATATACATGCATACAAAATACTACATACATAATATATGAATACATATACACACAAACACAAATTTAAGAATATTCATAGATGTGATAACTTAGAAGAGAACAGATTTTGTTTGGATTTCTCACAGTTTCAGAGGCCACAGTCCATGCACATTGGGCAGTGTGGTGGAAGAGCTTAGCAGGAGAAAGTTGCTCAAGTCATGGCGGCCAAGGAGCAGAGAAGGGAGGAGACTGGGAGGGGCTAAACCACCCCAGTTACATCCCCAGTAATTCACCTCTTCCAGCCAGACACCACCTTCAAACAGCAAGTCAACTGTGGCCCCTCTCTGACTCTCTCACCTTCCAAATGCCCCCATCTATGAGTTCATGAGACTTTTCAGGACATTCAGGATATGGTTTGATGGTGTAGTCAATGCTGTCACAGGTGAGAGGGCAGTAGGGTCACACATATATGAAGACTTAGGGTGCTGGACTCCCCCGGAATTACTGATTTAAGCAATAGAGGCTTATCTAACCCAATGGGCAGATCAACACAATGTCACTTTTGCTATCATCACTGGCCACACAAATCAACTTGTGGTATCCCAGGGTGTGAATGTCAGGAGACAGATGTCACTATGGGTCACCTTGAAATCTGGTAGCAACACACACATGCGCACACACACACACATATACCTCTGGCATTGAATATTTAGCCTTTTAATTTACTGTAACTCTTTAGATTCCAAGTATCCCTCCCTTTTTGTTCTTGGTTACATTGGCAAATGTGTTTGCTCTAGAGTTGGATCAGAAAAACATGACCTTCTGTTTCAGATATAATGATATACTAGCATTCTAATTCCAGAGGTTTCATTTAGTTTTTTATAAACAATATATTCATTTTTTGCATATGCTTTCAATTGTGTAGTACTCTTTTGATTTTTGTTTTTGTTTTCTAATTCTACAGTCCCTTTTTTTTTTTACCTTCTAGGTTTCATCTTTCATTAAATGCCTTGGAAATTATTAGTCATTTTGTTACTATCATGGATTTTTCCAAGTAATTAATTTGCATAAATAAATGGAGTTATTAATTAACATAATTTAAAATTTCTCCATTGTTTACTTCATAATATTTGTCCAGTCAATTGTGCATTCAACAAATATTTCAGGAAGCAGAAGTAGAGAGGAAAAGTAATAAATATGGGTAGAGAAAAAAAGATGAGTGTTGTCAGTACAGGTAAGGGAAAAACAAATCGGATTAAATTGAAAGGATTCTCATTTGTTTCAAAACACTCTTTTATGAAGTATGATCAAAACACATGATCAATACTTAAATTTTTTAAAAACTGATTACAGTGATGGACAAAATTCTATTAGTCTTCCTTAAAGTAGTCACTCTTGCTTTGAACACCCATTTCATTGTTATCCGAGTAGTTGTTGCCATTTTTTGAACCAATTCTGACAGTCCTGTCTCCTGTTGTAGCTGTGCTGCCATGGCAGTTTGATGTCCTAAATGGATACAGAATTTTACCTTTTATGGTCGTTTTGACTTTGGGAAGATCCAGGAATCACTTGGTGCCAGATCCAGTGAATAAGGTATAGGAGGACACATCGTAATGTTTTTACAGACCTGCTGTTCTCTCGGATGGCACTTAGCAGCAGCACTCACTGTATTTTTAATCAGACCTTACAAAGACACTTATGAAAGAATTTAAAGAACTACTTCAGAAAGGGGGAAGAATGTTGGGATAATTATATCCCAAGCAAGAGGATGTGTTTTAAGGGTGATTAATGACAGTACATTTTCCTTTAATAATTATTTTTGAATTTTTAAAAATTTTAATGATACACAAGTAAATATTGATGAAGGAAATTTTTTTTAAAAAAACTCTTAAATTTAAACATTGGATGTATGACTTTATTCCCCTTTGTATTTGAGAGATCTGTACTTCAACCATGCTGATTAGTTCACTGTTACATTCAAAGGTCAACTGAGATTTAGGTATCAGGTCTCCAAGGAAAGGCTTTATGAAATATCAATCCCTCTGAGAGAACTTTGCACTCCTTCTAAGGCATTAAATACCTTAAAATAATAGTTCACTGGCCTAATATGTGGTCTAGATAAATATTTGATAATAAAGAAAACTTGCTTAATATTTTGTCAGGGACTGGACATTAGCCACTCAAACAATACCTTCCCCATCCCTTCATTACTTGACAAAATTCATTCAAATGAATCAACGGCAGAGAATAGTTGACTGTAAAAAATATATTACATGATGTGTGCTGTCCCTTTGTGTCCTGTATTGGTTGCCAACCCACATCTTTGAGAAAGGTTTTGATCGGAGAGTCCCTATTTTTTCCTTATTAGAACACACTTAATTAACAATGGAAAAGGAAGAAAATCATTTAGAACAAGAAGCCATCAGCACCATAAAATAGCACATGGAGAATTAGGGAAAATTTTTCAGTCTCAAAGCAGGAATTTTTCAGTCTCTGAAAGAATAAGCATGTTCCAACCATGTGTTTTCATGTAATAGTTTACAAATGTATCTAACTACATAAAAACTAATATTAGGCATTTTGGCAGCAAAGATGACCCCTTTTCTTAACAGGGAAGAGTTTAGTATATTTCTTTTGTAATATAAGAAGAGAGGTGATGTGTGGCTTAGGTCAACTAAAGTCCTATTCCGATTTTGCTAACTTTAACTTTTCTTGTATTTCTATGGATACTGTGCCTGCTTAAGGGGTACAATGTGATGTTTCGGTCCATGTGTATACTGTGTGATGAAGTCAGCAACTTTTTGATATCAGGTCTTATGCACTAAGATACATAGAGAAAAACTGTGTGTTCCAAGGCTGTTCTGTAATCTTTGAGGTGAATAACTAGTGAAAGAATGAAAAAGTTCTAGAGTGCCTTCATTTCTTTTTACTTATAATTAATCATTTGAGCTTCCATCTGAAAGGCTGAAGTGGGTGAGTCTTAGAATCCAAGGTCACTGAGTTACAGTACTGAAAATTAACTAGAAAGTTTTCCAGAAAAGGGTAAGTTTAATTAACTTGTTATGGCTAAATATTTAAACATGTGACATTTGTGGGCATTCAAACTTGTTTTGATCTCAGCTAGACATTAGCAATCAGGAAAAGTACTCATTTTGTGGTACCTCAGTGACTGCCACTCTTCCTAGATAAAACTTGAAAACATCAGTCTACTCTTCTTTCCCACAAATGAAGTCTTTTCACTACTACCCAGACCCCATTCTATGAAAATTTCCCTTTTTTCCACCCAGAGCTATTTGTTCATTCCTAGATTGCCAATATCAGTTAAGTGTTGATCATATTCTAGAACATCAAAGTAATTAACAATAAGGTGTGAATGAGCTTTACAGGTTCACAAGGTAAATTTGCATTTTAAAGAGGGGCTTGTTAAACACAAATGAACTTCTAATAGATGGAATGTGTGAGAGAGGTTTTTTGGGTTTTTTCTTTCTTTTTTTTTTTTTTTTCTGCAAGAAATGGGAGAAGATTTCTAGTGCTCTTTTCCAGCCCTGAAGTATCAAATACCGGCTGGATAGCATTCTCTTCTCTTCCTCTTTCCTACTTTCCCCCACCTCTGTTTAATCCTACCACCATTGCAAGTAAATTGTATTTCACATGGAGAATCATCAATGCAAGAGAATTTACAGGGCCTTATGCATAATAGTCTTAAGAGTCATAAAAGCCTTCAGACTAAGGCCTTAAAGATAGTCTACTTAAACAGACAGAAATGTCATGAATGGAGGTCTATCTTTTTTATCTGCTTAATCATCTGGATGAAGGAATAATTCATGAGAACTATTCTTAAATTACTAAAAATTCTAAAGAAATAACTTTTAGACAATGGAAAAAAGTCAGATTTTTAAAATAAAAATAGTTCAAGTCATACAGATGAAGAAATAAAAACATCTTCCATATAATTTTTATGTTGATTGGACTAGAGCAATTTTGTTGTATCCCAAAGCACATAGAATTTCAAAGAAAAAAATTAAAAAGGAAGAAAACATGATCCAGAAGAAAAGAACATGTCTGTAATATGCTGCTTTTTAGCTCAGAAATCTGTTTTTAAAATGTGACTAGTAAATAAAAAAACTTTCTGACCTAAAAATGAGTCTTTTTCCTGCTACCCTTCCCTTCAATTTTTCCTTTCCTCTTGGGGAAATACTATCTATAGCTGAAACCCATAACATCATTAACAAAAATTTTTGTTCAGTTTTTATTACAGAAACTTCTTTTTTTTATAGAAATTGACCAATACTATTTTAATTTTCTAACAAAATTTTCATAATTTTTATTTCTACCTTTCTTCCTCTGGCTCTAGCACATAAGAATTATTATTATCCTCAAAAAAACTTGCAGGCTGCCAATTTGACAGGCAGAATATCATGCAAGAGTATGGTGGATCTGTCAGGATAGTGGTACAGTGAAGAAAATGCTCCTCCCACACGCTTGCCTAAAATTTTGCAGTCCACACAAGTGTCCAAAGCTAACAAGAAAAACAGAATCTTCATACAAAGTAATAACAGTAACTTTATTAACTTTTCAAAGTATATGTAGTTGTCCTAGTTTTAAAAATATCCTGAAAGGTATTTTAGAAGGAAATAAGAATAATGATATTCACAAAAATAATTTAAATTTGCCAACCAAGTAAATACTGGATTTAGAATTCAAATCCAAGACTTAAAATTTTCATGTAAAATCTTGTATGTTTTCCATTAGAGCAAAATTTAAGAGCAAACATAACTCCTTTTATAAAACTGGACTAAAAATAATACTACGCAGAATTAGAAATCTTAGTTCATAGGATATGATTTTCTAAAAATTATCATATGAATTTTACAGGACAAGATCCTTTTGGTTAAAGTAATTATATTAAAGTAATAAAATTTTATCTTTTTTTTTCTTTTCAGAAGTTAACCAATAGTGGCTTTCAAATTTTCCCCTCAAAGAAGGTTATCACTGTAAATGATATTATAAATGACTCCAGTTGAACTTATATTATCATCCAAATTGGCATTATTTTGAGAATAAATGTGCTTGCTCTCCATAACTGTGCATGGGAAATGGTAGTTGATGCTGGAAATATCCTGAATAAAATGGATCTGATCACCCAACTTTAAAACATGTAATTCTGACTCTGATATTAATACTGTTTTGAATAACATCAGCAGATTGTAAATCCATATCTGTTACCTATAATATGCCTTGATTCCACAGCTGCTTTAAAGCTGGATCTTAAGCATGGTGAACACTATTGAATTGTTTGGGTCTCATGCTTTGCCCAAGAGTTGGGATGCTAGGGCATCTGTTCGAAACAAAATCAGAAGGAAGAGTGCCACCTGCTGAGACTCAGACCCCAAGTTTTGTCTCATTTTGTTTTTGGTTTTGCTTTCTGTTTTATACAATTTGCTAGTTGAGGTCTACCATCTGAATTCCACTACAACCAACCCTGTGGTTCAGCCTGAAAGACACACTGTAAATTGTATCCCATAGTGCACTGATCCCTTCACAAGGGACCAAGAGATAAACACTAAACCAGCACTTGAGGTGTTAAAGGGAAAATCCGTTCCACAGTTAGGCAGTTAAATTATTTCCATAACTGACCAAAGTAATATTTTATAATGGAAGGCTCTTATGTTAGTAGTTGTTAAGAGAATTAAACTACTAAAAAATGATTTTAATATTTCAAAGCTAAATCTGACAGTGTGGGACTGTGATTAACCTTAGGATAGCCTCATATCACACACACGAAAAATGCTTTTGGAAACAGATACTGTTTATGAGAACATATTGCTATGTGTCATCTATGTAACCTGCTCCCTTTCAATTTTGCCTAAAAAATGCTGTGTTAAAAGATAACCTAAGATATCCTAAGTGTTACACTTCAGAAAGGACCACTATTTTTAAAAATGTGACTTTAGCAGTTATTGCTAACTATTGCTGAATTACCTGGCAATCCTCAAATAAGATGGTATCTCCTCCCCCACCTAACTGAAGAAGTATTTTCCCAGTCAGTAAAAAATCGAAATAAACTTGATGTGGTTCTGGAAAAAAAAATGTCAGTTTTCTTAAAATTTAAATTTTATTTGAGGTAGAAGTTTCCCTTCTGGACAGCAAGTTGCAGCCTGGAAACGGTAAAGTGTCTAAGGGGGGAAAAACTAATGAAACTTTGTTGTGGAATCATTCACAAAGGAATACAAGATGTATTACATAATATAGGCCTTTGTTTGTGGAGCCTCTGACTGAATCCTGTAGTTTCAGCTCAAGCTAAATGCTGCCACCAGCCTCTCTAACTCCAGGCAGCTCTGTCTTTTTCCCCACCTCCTGCCATGATTACTCTGGCTTCTGATTAAATCACACCTTGTTTTAAGGCCACTAACCTAAAATGACCCAGAGCTACTTATTTCTCCTGAACAGTTCCCTACTACTTGGAATATTTAGAAAGCTTGAAAATAACTTTTGTCCCAACAAATGTAGTATTTTCTCCAAGAGCAATTTCGGTAGTAGTTTTTTCACTCACAGATTCAAACCTTAGGTGAGAGATTTAGGGAGCTAATTAGTGTGCTAAGGAGTCTGTAGCATCTGGATGAGTCACAATCACACAATCAAAGTGACAAAGTCTCGTTGCTAGGAAGGTTGTGGATACTGAATGTTGGGTAAGAAATATTATTTCCAGTGGGAATAACTACAAAATTAATGTGGTCTACATAAACTAAATTTATGAGAAGGTATAACTTAAGCTGGACTCCAAGGTAGCGAAAGCAATTGGGTTAATAAAAGAAAAATGATAAGACAGAAAGAGGGAAAAATAAAAGCTTGGGAGCAAGGACCCCCTATGTTGTGTGGAGTAAATGGCCACTACATGGTAAATTTCTTCATTCTTTGGAGGCAGGAAGTAGGGCTCATTCCTGTCTTTACCTGCTGTCTTACAATCTGGAAGGCTAGACACAATTTAACAGATCATGGAGGCAACAGGAAGAAAACCTAGAAACTGAAGAGTCCTTGGGAAGCCAGAATGAAATGAAATACTGGCACAGTCTCCTCATACCGCAGAGTTCTTTGTTCCAGAATGCTGGAACCTAGGATGCCAAAGCAAAATGAAGCAACTTTTTGATCTTTGAAAGCCCAAATGTGTCTCTACAATCATTTTTTTTTAATAATACGCAAGCAGTTGTCACTACAAAGCTAAGCAGTCATTAGAAATATCATACTTGTTGCTATCATTTGCTCCCCTCTCTCTGCAAGTCCACCTTTCTGTGTTCTCAAGAGATTCCACTGTGTTAAAGGAGTGTTGGTAAAATGAAGAAATGATTCATTGGGGGTTCTTACTTTAGAATAATCTCGATTTGCATTTATTTGGTTGCTGTTCTGTTCAGGAAGATTCCAATCAGGATTCTAGTCAAGCAGACTGGGACATGATCTTACCCAGTTGACCCCTTTCTCACTGCATAGTGATCTCCTTTGTGACAGTTCAATTCAGCCAACTTTGGTCACAATTTTCTTAGCTCATACTTGCCAGCTCATTGCTCGTCGCTCATACACTTTCAGTCTAACCGTAAAGCTAACCCAAGTCTCTTGTAAGCAACATATCACTGAATCTTGTTTTTGTCCATTCAGCCACTTTTTATCTCAATTGGGAAATTGAATTCATTTCCACTTAACTATTGATCAGTAAGATGTGGCTCTTTTGTTAATTGCTGTGATTATTTTGAGCTTCTGCTCCCCATCTCTTGATCCTTTCCATTGTGAATGTGTTTTTCCTTGTTGTGTAGAGCAGTGTTCTGTGACTGCTTTTGTTTGTTTCTTTATGTGCAAATGGCAGTTTTCTCCTTTGCATTTATTATAAGGCTTGCACAAAACAAAACAGGATGCACTGGAATGGTAACTTAGATTCGATCACAGATAAAAACTATTCCTTTAACTTCAATGTCCTCTAGACTTCGTGTTATTGATGTCACAATGTATAACTTTTATGTTCCATATCCATTGACAAATTCTTGTAGTTCATTGTTGTTTTATTACACTTTGTCCTTTAATGTTTATTCCAGGGTTGTGATTTATACAATTTCTAGTCTTTCACATTTGACTATATGCTAACCTTTACCAGTGGATTCATGCTATCATTCTATGAATTACCACCCATTCACTTCAACTGAGCAACTTCTTGAATAATTTCTGTGAAGCAGCTCTGGGGCAGATGAACTCCCTCAGTGTGCACTTGTCAGAAAGTCCTTACTGCACCAGATCCCATTTCAGAAAGGCCACTTTGTGAGTGTTCTTGCTTCGAGCTTTCTCTCTCGGCTCTTTGAATGTACCGTCCTGCTCTTGCTGGGCCTTCATGGTTTGTGCCGAGACTTTACCCCGATAGCCCAAGTTGCCTTCTCTTGCTACTTTCAGAATTCCGTCTTTGCCATTGAACGGTTTGATTATATGGTTTCTTCATGCAGATTCCTTTATATTTACTCTATTTGGGATTCTTTGGGCTTCAGGAACATTCATTTTCCTCCCAGATTTATGTTCTCTCATTCGTTCTTCAAATAATTTTCTATGCTTCACCCCAAGCCCTCTCTCTTACTTTATTTACTCCCATGTCATATTTATTGTTCACTTTATAGACTTCCAACAGGCTGTTTTAAAATTTCTTTTTGTATTCTCCCTTTCTTTTTGATCCTCTGACCATATAATTTCAAGTAGTCCATCTTCAAGTTCACTGATACTTTTTGTTTGATCAAGTTGGCTTTTGAATCTTCCCAGTGAATTTTTCTGTCCCATTTTTGTACTCTTCAGCTCCAGTATTTGTTTTTTTATTTAACTTCACATTTTATCCATGTATCTTTTTTTTATAATTTTCGTTCCAATATCTGTGTTCTTTTACAGTTCCTAGAGCTGCTTTCAGACAATTATTTTGAATTCCTTATTATTCAATTCACAGATTCCCCATTTCTTTCACATCAGTGACTGAAGATTTGCTTTCCTTCTTTGATTGTTATTTGTTATGATTCTTTCTATTCCTTAAATGTGGACTTTGATCTGTGCATCTGAAGTAAGAGCTACCTATCCCAGATTTTGTGAAAGTTACTCTCACCAATTGGCAAGATTAGATGTGAGGCAAGAAAGAGTCCAGCCCCTGGGGAAGCAGATGGTAAAGCTAGGGACAAAGTCCCCTTCACTTCCTCGCTTCCTTTCCGGAGGAAATCCTCGGTCTTCTGTGTTCTTTCTTCTCTTGACTAAGTGCCCCTCTAAAGGGCTGCCTGCCTCTTTTGTATGTTGTGAACTGTCCACCAAATTGAAAATTAACCTGCTCCCTTTCAATTTTGCCTACAAAATGGTGTGTTGTGTTGTTTAGTCCAAAGGGGACTAAATTTTATTGATTATTCAGGCCTCACTATGAGACAAAAACGGAAGCTACCCCAGAGGATGCCCTGAAGTGCTGGGGATAAGGGCTACTTCACTTTCTTTTCCCCTCTTTGATGAAAAACTTCAATTCTGAATATTTTCCAAGTCTTACAAAATAACCTTAGCTGCAAGGGGTCACCACCCTCCCTCCTTTGTCATAGCCTTCCCGGGGAACCAGGCTCTGCAGGTGGTCTAGTACATTTTTACAACATTCAAGACAAACCAGCCCCAAGTAGTTCCCTAGGCATGCTCTAACCTCACTTAAAAAAAATTAAATCTTTATTGTCACATTATGAATACACATCATCATCGCATTCAA
>PVIR01032801.1:6926-18445 GCA_004026965.1 Petromus typicus
CAATCCTCCTGCCTCTGCCTCCCGAGTGCTGGGATTACAGGCGTGAGCCACCACGCCCGGCACTGTGGTATGTGGTACTGGTTGCTGCTGGGTGTGGGTCTCCACACCCAGTATTGTTATGTGGTTACCAGGGAATCGAACCCGGGCCCTTGTGCTTGCAAGACAGGCGCCGGAACCACTGAGCTAACTCCCCGGCCCGACTGCTCATTTGTTTTAAGTAATGATAAAATCACTCCTTAGTTACCTACTTTGTATCTGTGCATTCTAGTGCTGTTAGGGATCAATAAGGAAAAGAAAGCAGCTGTAGACATGGGCCCAATCCTCAGGGAGAAGAGAAAAACAATGAATAATTTAAAATATATTTATCATATTTTGTGTGTTTATAAAATTGTCTGCATAAATGCAAGTGCTAAGTAAATGGCTATTATTATAGTTACATTTGTGTAAACTGGAGAGCCAAATCTTGTAGACTATCCCCTCTAATCTACAGTTTCACTTTCTTTGGTTTCAGTTATAATAGTCCAAAAATATTACCTGGAAAATTCTAGAAATAAACAGACCTTATTGATATAATTTTATAACAATATTTTGTTATAATTAGCCTATTTTGTATTTTAGTGTTGCTAATTTCTTATAGAATGTGCTTAACTTACATCATAGGTATGCACGTATAGAAAAAAACCACAGCATATGCAGACTTCAATATTATCCATAGTTTCAGGTATCCTATGGATAAAATGGAACTATTTTATAATACACAGTAGGAAATTTATTAGAGAATGTAGGCATTTGATTGACATTGTAGTGGAGAGTTTGCATATTATTTTGAAATATGAGAGTCATCACAAATAGTCTGGTTACCTCATAGGCTACCGAGCAAGGAGGAAGCTGACAAGGGATAAAGAACTGGTGCCCTCTGGAAGATCCAGAGATGAAAATGATCATGTCTGAAGAGTGTAGAAAATTCCATTCTGTTATAGGCCACTAGTACCATCCAAAGAGGATGACCCTGCGGGCTGGGCTGGTAGGAGTGGTTCTCTGCAAAGCTAGTAAAAGATTGGTAAGCCAAAGTATGAGAAATGCCAGGACAAGAAGACTTTCCTTGACTGTAAGACATGCTGGGAAATTGGACAAAGAAGGGTAAAGTTGAAGCACCCTTGGATTGGAAGGGCTGGAATGAGGTAAAGTAATAGAGACAAAAGGATTAACACTCCTCCTTTTAGGGAGGGCCAGTAAGACCATATCATCAGGTCTAAGAAGTGACAACAAGCTCTAGTTTAGTATTTCCCTAACTGTAAAAAAATATTTAGGATCATTTAGAGGTACTGATTAAAAATCTACTGCCAGAGTTTATCTCAGAGCTTCCATAGTGAAGTCTTTAGGAGAGTGGGTTAGGAGTCTGTGTTTTTATGAGGTGCTCCTGATGACATTTTGTGACTATGGACACTTAAGACACTTAAGACACTTAAGTGCTTTCATCAACTCAACTTGATATCAGAATTAAAGTTCTCTCCCTCTTGAAGCAAGACAAAGCTAGGATGTAAGGACTTTTTAGAATACACATAGCATATCAGGAAGGGATCCTGCACCAAGAAACAGCCTTGAGGACTGTCACATTTCAGATATAGGAATCAGGTCAGTGAATGGAAATGGTGTCAGGCAAGGCTCCAGTGCCTGTAGGGAACAAAGGAGATCCTGGGAGTTGCATTGTCAGTCAATGTTTGGGCCAACAAATGAGTGCAGTATGTCCTCTAGCTCTGTGGATGCAAGAAAGAAAGGTGCATGCAGTGTTCCTGTCTTACTAACTGTGGGAGCCATGAGGTTGGCTCTATCCCTGGAAGAAACAGGTGGTATCTCTCTTGGAAAGGATATGTCACTTGATAGCAGCTACTGTGGGAATAAGAAGGTCCTCAGGTCACCAGAATTCACCAGGTAGGGGGCAGTGAAATTATTCTAGTTTCTCTCAAAGGTTTCCATGCTTGAGATGTAGAAGGGTCTGGTGTCCTTCAATCTTCACCCTCTTGCATCCAGGAGGCGGATGATGGAGTAGTTGTGTGCTGGGTCTCTCCAAGGAGGAGAGTATAAAAGGCCTTGGGTAGTGGAATGAAGCCCATGAAACCTCTCCAAGAGCCCTAACCCGTGTGTCATGGGGCACTCGTTACTCTCAGATGAGGCTGGAGTGGTACGTGGAGTGGGCCTGAGATGTAAGGAGACAGGGGTTCTGGTGAGCTAAAGCTGACACAGTGGGATGTCACGCATTGTGTCTTTGATCAGAGAGTGAACAACAGAAAGCACAGTCACCTTTAAAGAATTCAGATGATAGCCTTGAAAAGCCTGCTAAATTGTAATATATTTGTTTTCTTTTCAACAAGAATCTCCCATTATTCTCCTCATGGACTAGAAAACACATACTTTCTGGTCCGTTGCTCTTTATGCAGATACTGCAGAATATATCATTATATTTTCTGCTTTACAGTTCTCTTTTAGAATCATTACACACCCCAATAAAATGTATGAATGATGTAGACGACATTACTCTCTCCACCTTTCAGAATTGCCCCTGCAGTCACTTCCCCACATGCGGTTTCTAACTATCTCAGTCTCCTCTACTATGCACCTTTCCTGGGCCTCCACCCATGTGATTCCTCAGCCTTTGTACCTTCACAGCGCTGTTACTCGTATGTTCCTTATGGTTCTTGCTGTGGATAATCTTCATTTTTCCCTTCAACAAAAAGAGGTAATTTATCTCTTTGTACATTTTGTTAAGCAATAGCATTATCATGCTTGTGCTAATGTATTTCACTAAAGAAGTATTTCTTCCTAACACCATGAATATTTCTGTAGCTCCTCTCTGAGCCTTTCTGAAGTTTTATGGGCTTCTATACAAAGATACATATGATTATCATGGGAAGACAAGATATTTCTCATTATTTTTTGAGGAACTTCAACCTAATAGATAATATGTAGTAAAATATGTAGTAAAATAAATCCCTGGAAGATTTCTAATGAAGTTACAGCTCCCTCTGTAAAAGAAACCCAATTTTAATGCTGCTTACTTTACATTGTCTAAAGGGCAGTTAATAAGATAAGGAAATAATCATTATTTTCCACATGTTTTGAGAGCAACCAATGGTACCCTCTGATAGGCACTTATGCCTCCAGGCAAGATGTTGCTAAGATGTTAGGACCCTGCTATTATGTGGAAATGTAGCTTCTTGCTATGGTAACATAAAAAGCTACAGATCTCCTGAAATTACTATCTAATTTCAGTATTTTGGCTGAAATAATTATAGAGGGAAGTCCCTTTTAGGCCATTTTTAAAGCAAAGATTTTGTATTAGGGAAGTTGGAAAAAAACCCATAAGTACATTAACTCTAATTTTCAAGTTTTGCTTTTATGTATAAAATAAGAATAAGAAAAACTAAACTGCAATAAAATGTTCAGTCTAATTGACCTTTTAAAATAATATTTTATATTATAATGACTATTAGATAATAACTAGTAATTAGAATGTTTTCTCACAGGACTTATTTCTTCAAAAATGGTGAATTTTTGTTGTTATATTTTCAAAATTCAAATCAGTAACTAATTTAGGATCGTGGTTTTAAGTGGTCCTCTACAAATTAGAGTTTTACTCTGAGGACGCTCTAAAAGCTAATTTCCTGGGTCTTTACTTTCCCGTTACATAACCGGAAAGAACAAGGTGTACACTTGTGTGTCTAGCAGGAGTTTGTGCTCCTCATCTCTGGGCTTTTCTTTGAGGTTGCACCTGGTACAATGTGGGAAAATGGGTTCAAGGCCAAGGTGTCCACAGGCACAACAGCTCATGGGGGTCAGCTGCACCCCACAGCATGGCAGGCTGGGTCTCTCTGGGAGGTTACTGGGTGCTGCCTGGAACCATCAGGGTGACACATCAAAAATGAAAGGGAAGGAAGCCCGGAATCTAGGAGCAAGTGCTAAGGGAACCCAGGTGAATGTGCAAAAGGTAGCTTTCTCATTTCAGGCAGATGTTTAGAAAATCCCTGGTCATGTTTCTCAAGCTTTGCAGACCATAACTCATAGTAAGAAATATATTTTATACCATGGCCAACACACACACCTGAACTGTGAGAGTTTCAAAAAGCTACTTACCTTCACCATGAGGAGGCACTCTGATATGTTTGGTTTTCTTATGCTCAATTCTATGTCATTTAAATATATTGGTAAGGAACTCGCTAAACTGATTTCTGTGATCTGCTAATATATGCTAGAGATCTGCTGCTTAAATAAAATGTCCTGGAGTCTGGGGAGTGGGAGAAAGGAAGCAACAAGGAACAACAGGGATGGGAGAGCAGCTCGGTGGTAGAACAATTCCTAGCATGGGTGAGGCCCTGGGTTGATCCCCAGTCCAACAAAAACAAACATGAAAACAGCAGCAGCAAAAGAGAGGGGTCCCAAGGGCACTCCCTAATGATTCTGCACCTCACTTGTTGCAGGAGCACTCTTCTGGGCTTCATTTCTTAGAGAGGGCTGGATGGCAGATTTAGCTACAAGAACTCTTGACATCAAACTTGCTGTCTCCAAATCTCAGGAGTGCATGGTGATACGTAGTATGGGTAGGTGCTCAGCCATCGTAGCACTGTGACTTGTGCTGCCCGCATGGCTCCCCGCCTGATTCAAGTTGCTTGAGTGGGGATTTCTCCCCTTGACCAGCTTATAGACAGGGTTAGCATCTTACTCATTTTCATAGTCCTAAATGCTTACAATACAGCACATTGTACTGAAGGTTGTGCATAATTTGAGAGCACATAGGCTGGAAGTAAAATTTGTTATTTTTAGGACAAAAACTGTTTCCCATGGCAATAGAGATTATGTGTCAGATTAATTATTCATCTTTGGATTAGCTCAGAAGCCATGGATGGTAAATATCAGTGAAAGACTTCAGGAAGGATTCAGGAAGCCTCAGAGACACCCAAAGAAAGGGATTGATGTACATTTAAAAGATGGAAGCACAGCACCAAAATCAAGTTCATCTACTTAATCAACTTAGTATATCTTATCTCAAGCTATGCTGCTTACACCATTGCACATTTGCTTAAATGATACTTGATAGATGTCTCTGACACATTTTAAAAATAGTTTATTCAATATCTCTAATTAAAGTACACATAGAGTACATCCTTGGGCTGGGAATTTAGCTCAAGTGGTACCGTGCCTACCTTGGAAGCACAAGGGCCCAAATTTGACCCTCGGTGCTGCAAAAAGCAAAAAGCAAAACAACTAAAACAAAACAAAAGAATACATCCTCAATTTTCAAGACTGCTATTGGTGGCTTTCTTCCCTATACGAATTCTACAATGCTGGCACATAGAAGATGTTCAAGAATTACTTGTGAAAACAGTAAATGACTGTCTCTTGCTAACTTTATCTTGAGCTTAACATGTAATAGTCTCACTGAGTGTTTTTATATGGATAAATACATTTTTCACTGTACCCTGAACCTTCCTCCTCCCCTTCCTTTCAGGTCTGGGACAGTTGTTATCACTGATAATTTAACCTTTCTCTTCCCTATATTCATTATTTCATTAAGTAAATAATCAGAGCACCAACATTTTCAGTTGAAATCTTGGCAGGCAACTACCACTAATGATTAACATCAGCCCTTGCTGTCTGTGGGGGTTGGGTTCCAGAATCTTCTGTAGATGCCATGTTTTGGGACACTCAAATCCCTCACATAGAATAATGTAGTGTTCACATTAACCCCACACACCCTTCCCCACTCGGACACTCTAAACCACCTCAAGACTCACTTATAATACCTGATAAAATATAAATGCTGTATAGATAAGTGTTACACTATGCTGTTCAGAGAATAATGACACGAAAAGTCTGTATATTTTCAGCACAGATCCAGATTTCCTTTCTACAATATTTTAAATCTATACTCAGTTGAAGTCTGAATGTAGAACCTCAGATATGGTGGACAAATGTGTATCCTCTACAGTGAGCTTCATGTTTGTAGTCAGCTCAAGACTTAGGGACTAGTTGAATCTGATCACAAATTATCCATTTCCATTTGATGATTCATTAGTATGGCTGATCAATAGTAACTTTAACTCCTCTTGGAAATTTTAACTCAGATAATCTACATATCAACATAGAAAACAGTGCATTTACACTCCAAGTTGGTTCAGTTCTTCAGTCTTTTTGCAGCACTGTTGTTTGGTCATGCTAACATAAATGATGAGAAAATATCTGAATATTGCTTGGTAATAAATGCAGGTTCTCCTGTCCTGAAAAATTTCCACACTGGACTTCTATCAAGGGGCACCCTTGACATGATGGGGAGAAGTTTAGAGAGTAGGGACATTTCTGTGTGAACACACGGCACAAACATGAGTTTTACTTCTGAGTTGGAATCCACTGATTTTGACCCTGTGTCTTCTGCAGTGTATTTTCATTAATAACATGAAATAATGTTCAGTATAAAAAAGCAAAAGGAAGAAAAATTAAAATACAGTCTCTGTAAAAAGCAGGGGAAATTAAAATGACTGTTTGATGAAATATCCTCCATTTTAAGAGATGCCAAGGGCTGGGGATTTAGCTCAGTAGTTCTAGCACCTGCCCGGCAAGTGCAAGGTCCAGAGTTTAATCCCTGTTACCAAAGAAAGAAAAGCAGAGAGAGAGAGAGAGAGAGAGAGAGACAGAGAGACAGAGAGACAGAGAGACAAAGGGAGAGAGACACAGAGAGACAGAGAGACAGAGAGACAAAGGGAGAGAGACACAGAGAGACAGAGAGACAAAAAGACAGAGAGAGACAGAGACAGAGAGAGAGAGCTGTTGAGTATTCTATCTAATGAAAGAAAGCTGCTGAGTATTCTATCTAATGAATAGATCATAGTGTGAATAAATTTAAAATTAAATCATTAACAAAATATCTATTTTTCTTAAAGCATCCACAGTTTCTCCCAAGACTTCATCATCAGCTGCTATAAAAACAAAACTGAGCACAAAGAAACCTCAACTCAAGGTAGGATAAACACATTGAATTTGACGTCTCATTAAATCTGGCTCTTAGGTTCTTTTCTCTCTAAAATACTAAGAATCATTGTTCACTGAGGTGCAGGATAATGAGATGGAAATATCCCTTTAGACTTTTCTCACCAAGGAGGAACTCACAGTTTTTGTGTTCGTTCTTTTATGTCTGAAATCTTTGCTGGTCTTTGATGTCAAACTGATGATTATTCTTTCAGGAAGTTTCTAGAATGAGAAACTCTTTCCCTTGGCTGGAGAATAGTGTAACAAGCTGGACAATGCAAATGGCAAGGCTCTTCCTTGATTGCACTTAGTAACACTCTTGATCATACTTAATTTATATCCACAGTTTTTTAAGCAGCTACACTATGCTGGGATTTGAAACACAAACATGAGTAATAACTAGTTATATAAAGAAAAGAGCCTTTAATCTCTATTGGCAAAGAGAATTGTTATCTGTAGATACTTCCATAGAGCATATATTAATTCCAAATGACATCTGTGTGCTTTTAAAGTGTAATTCAGCATTATAAATATGGAATGGCTTGGTCTGCATCTTGCAGGGTGTCATACTTCTGCCCTAAGACCTCATTCTTGAACCTCAAGCTGCTTCCATACTTGCCTGTCCCTAGTAAAAATTACCAAAGGAAGTGCTTAGTAATGACAGACAGAGAGTTGTACTTGGTATCTACATAAATTACTGTCAAATTGGTGCTGTGCCTTCATGTCCCATTAAAACACAGTCTTTCAGATGGGAATCTCCCATTATATTGCCCTGTTCTTACGTGTGTTCCATCAGCTCTTCCTAAGGTGAGTGGTTCCCCACCCAAAAGGGGTCTCCCATTTCCTAAACAACATTAACCATATTGTTTTAACCTATTGGCTGCTTCAGTGCTTATTAAGCACTTTCTATATGGTGCTTTTGCTCTCTGCTTATGGTGTCATGTTTTGGCTCAAGGCATTGTCCTACTTTTTTCGAAGCTAGAGTTTTAATAGTTGTTCCCCCAGGTTTTCTAGATGTATTTGATGTATTCCTAGGTACCTGGACTACATCAATGTACAGTATCTTCGATTTAGTTGTACTCGGATGTCTTACTTAATTGACCAATTAAAATTATATGCATTTAAAATTTGAATTACTTTAATAAGGACCTAATAATTGCTTCCTAAATTAGTTAATTAATATATAATTTATTAAACCCTTGTTATGTAAATAAGGTGGAAAAGTTAAATTAAAAAATGGTTGATTTCCAAGGGAGATGAAATCGCAATTTTAGGCATCTTAATTGATTTAATTGACAAGCACAACATTGTGGACTGTAGGCACAACATGATAGGAAAAGAAATTATGAGAATTTTCTTCCAAAGAATTACTATGCTCTGTTCTACTGTATTTCAGTGGTTATTAACTTTTTCTTGGATGAGAATATGACACACTCAGCTGCCTAATGGTTGTTGAATATCTCTCACTTATGAGACATTATGCTTGCTGGGAGCTGAGGGCTTTTCAGAGCAAAGGTAGATAGATCCTTTTGCAAATTTGATTAGTTTTGATGAAAACTAGAGAACTCTTCCAAAACTAGAAAAAAATGTATATGCTCATATTCACATCATTTTTGCACAGTAACTCTCAGGACTAGATCTCTAATATATATTCATGTAGAATCCTATGACTGGGAACCTAATGTGAAGACCTCCTACTCTGTTAAAGCTTTTCAAGAAATCATGATGTGTGTGACTTGGACTACTCACTTAACATCCCTTGGATTTCATTTCTTTGTTAAATGAAAGTGTGAGTAAAAGCTTCCTAAGAATTGTTGAACATGTGGATAAGTGTTATAAATATACTTACCTGTACTTATATATCATCTGTCTTTGTATTGTCCATATTTGTTTTGAGGGAGTGAGGTGATAGGAAAGAATAGCACAAAATAGAGCATTGGAAAATAGAACAAGAATTAGAAGCCTGGTATGGTGGTGGGCACCTGTAATTCCAGCACTTGAGAACTTGGGGGAGGAGGATTTCTATGTGTTCAAAGCCATCCTGAGATACATGGTCACTTCCAGGCTAGCCTGAACTATGTAGTGAGACTCTGTCTCAGAAAAACACAAAATAATAATAATAGTAATAAAAATAATGTTGTAAATGTCAAGACTTGGCTCTAAAATTCCTGGCCTTTGCCTCACAACTGTTTCTTATCCTTTTTTTTTTTTTTTTTTGTATCACGGATTGAACTCAGGACTTTGTGCTTTCAAGGCAGGTGTGGCACCACAGAGCTAAATCCCCAGCCCACCTCACAACTCTTTCTATAATACCACAGTGTGCATAAAGATTTATCCTCCATTGATGCCCTCACAGTGAGTTGCATTACATTAATAACTAATTTTTGAATTGACGTTAAATCTTAGTTGTTTTCTTAGTACATTTAAAAAAATCTCTTTAATTATAGGTGTTACTAATGAAAATTTTTATGAACTTGTTTCCTTGAAATAAAAGATGTGTATGAAACTAAGAGATATTTGGAAAATTCAGAAGACTTCACTAGTGGAAGAACCTGAGCATTATGTGTTGAAGTGTGTTCTGTCAGAATTCAGATACTGAATGTAACTGGAGGGCATTTAGAGAGGTAACTCAGATGTCATTACACCACATGAGTGGAACCTGGTCCAATATGATTGGTATAAAATAGGGAAATTTAGGCCTACAGACGCACACGGGAGGGTGCTATGTGGACATGAAGGCAGAGATCTGGGTCACGCTTCTATCAGCCATGGGACACCGAGATTGGAAATCAGAAGCCAAACGAGAAGCTTGGAACAGATTCTCACGGGTCTCAGAAGAAAGAGCAACCCTCCTGGAATCTGGATTTTAACTTCTGGACTTTTGAACTCTGAGACAACCCATACTGGTGGTTAAAGCCATCCGCTGTATGGCACGCTTTTACAAGGGATCCGACAAACTGGTCTGTAGCCATGAGCTGCATAAGGACATTTCAGTGCATAACACGGTGCACTTCCGCTAGTGATCCTGTAATATTATGATGGAGATAGAAAATTCCTATTATCTGGTGAGGCTATAGCCATCATAACATCATAGCACAAAGTGTTACTAACATGTTTCTGTTATACTGGTGTATAGAAGTCTACTGGGCTGGTTGTTGTATAAAAGCATAGCATATACAGTCATATACAATACATAATACTTGATTATGAACAGCTATTTTACTGGCTTAGGTATATACTATAGTTTTACTGTTATTTTAGAGTTTTTGATCTTTTATTTACTAAATAATGTACTTATAAACAGCATGCCATGTTATACTGGACAGCCTCTCACATCCCATGTTCTCCATGTCTTTCTACTGTATCAAGAGGCCACATTGAGTGATGTGCTGTCTAGGTTTGTGTGACACATTTTCCATAATTACACATGGCTTACTATAGAAAGTCATGTGACCTGTCTGGACTTTGGTTTCTTTATGTGTCACATGTGGGACAAACCAGACAATTAATTTTTTCCTAGCCCTCTAGGAGCCCTTCGGGAGCCTCTGTGTGAGTTTTTGTGATTCAGAAAACTGTCAGCAAAAACAAATGGCTGAGTGAATGAAAAAAATATATATGTCACACTTATGTATGTATAAAGAGATGCTCTACATCAGCTGTCCCCAGCTCCAGGGTCACAAACCAGGTCCATGGCAGGTAAAGAACTGGGCTACACAGCAATGTGTACAGCTACTCCCCATGCCTCCCATTATCACCTGAGCTCTGCCTTTTGGCAGGTAGGAGAGGGGAATTTGATTCTCATAGGAACTCAAACAACTGTGGATTTCATGTACAAAGGATGTAGGTTGTGTGTTGTCTATGTCTACCAACTCTCTCTCTCTCACACACACACACACACACACACACACACACACACACACACACACACACTGCATTTATGGAAAAACTGTCTTCCAGAAAACTGGTTTAGTGCCACAAAAGTTGAGAACCATTATTCTAGACTTCCCTCACCTCTTCCTCAGTCATCTGAGACTGCTTAACCAAAAACTGGTCCCCTAAGTCTGTTTTCTTGATAGGAAAAAATTATCAAGGCATTCTGTGAAAAAGTCAGATGGATACCAGTGTGCATGGCATACTTCCCTTGTATTAAAAAAGGGAGGTGATAAAAATGGATAAAATCATCTGTTGGTGAAGTGAAGAAACTGGAATACACACAACACTCATGTATTGCTGGTAGAAATGTAGAATGATGCAGCACTTTGGGAACAATAGTTTGGTAGTCACTAAAAAAATTAAACAGAGTGGGCCGGGGAGTTAGCTCAGTGGTTCTGGCGCCTGTCTCGCAAGCGCAAGGACCTGGGTTCGATTCCCCGGTAACCACATAACAATACTGGGTGTGGAGACCCACACCCAGCAGCAACCAGTACCACATACCACAGTGCCGGGCGTGGTGGCTCACGCCTGTAATCCCAGCACTCGGGAGGCAGAGGCAGGAGGATTGT
>PVIR01032802.1:0-18367 GCA_004026965.1 Petromus typicus
CTCAGGGGAAGGGGATGGACATCACCCAAGACAAACCAATGCACAGTCTTTCTTTTTGAGCAAGGGCCTAGAGTTCAGACTGGCCTTGAACTCATTATGTAGCCCAGGCTGGCCTTGAACTCATAGTGACTCTTGGGCCAGGGATTACAGGAATGCGCCACCACCTCTGGGTCAAATGGTTCTTCTTAAACAAATGTCTTACTTCAAAATGAGCTTGCTTCAGGCGATTCAGTTTTGGTGGTATGAATTAACTAAGAAGCCTAAATCTCATTTTTGGCCCAAGTATCAAGTAGACTAGAAATAATAAGGCATTAGATGAACTTTTACCCTATCCTCAACCTGAACCTTCTATTTTCTACCTTAGACCATCAGTCACATTTGCTTTCTGTTGGAAATTCCACTGCTGCCAACAATTTTGAGATGAGGCCAAACAGGAGTTAGAGCTTAAGTCTTTTCTCAACAAGCACAGCCATCTACTTTTAAAATCCTACTCCAATTATGCAGTATACAAAAGAATAAAACTTAAGGGTAAATGGTTTCATCAACTAAGTGTTAATTCTTCACTTCCTCATGCTGATGCACTGTAAGACATCACCTGTCCCATTCAGTTCATCAACAGAAAAGCCCTAGTGATGTTTATATTACTATTCACACAGTTTAGTTTATAACTAAGCAGACTGAACTTTTGCACTTAAGTCTTTCTAGTTTGCTGCCTCTCACTCCTTTTTAGCCATCTAGGTATATCCTGACCACTTGTAAGTTTAGCAAAATACAGGAGAAAGACAAAACTGTGGTAACTCTGGGCTCTGCTGTAGCAGGAACCCTGACAAGTATACCCTGAAAGGAGTCTACCGGGAAGCAGGTTACAATCCAGCAAGGGAACACAATTGAATTCCCAGAATTTGCTCCTCAAAAAGGCTGCATTCTCTACTGGATGCTTGTAGCAATTAAAAATTATTAACTGAAAATATAATTCTGCAGAAATGACCAATAAGCAGGAGAAAATATTCAGTATAAAGAAGGTAGTAAACTCTGTAACCTTTCCAAGTAAAGTCAATGTGAGCAGTTAATAAGCCCAACTGCGGTCAAACGCTTCTGCACTGACAGCTCTGAACAGCTACTAGAGATGTTCTATGAATAGTTCCAGAGATGTATGCTACATGAATGATGTAGGAGACTACGAAAGACATTTAAAAGTAAGTAAGTGGGTCTCACTACATAGTTCAGGTTGCCCTCTGACTGACGATCCACCTGCGTTAGCCCCTTGAGTGCAGGAGCTACAGGTATGCAGAACCACAAATAACTAAAAAAGCTGAATAAAACAAAACTAAACTAAACTAAAACACCCCAGATCTCTCAAGAAAAGTTCATCTAGTTACCCAACAGTAAAGCAGAGAAGTGCTGGGAGTCCATTCACTACCGACAGAAGAAGTTTCACGGACAAGACAACTTGGACCATTTGGGCCAATGCCTTTATATTCATTAAGCAAGGCAGCAGGTAGAAAGACAATACTAGTTGAGATTACAGTACTAGGTGGGACTAAAATGAACTCCCACAGGGCTTCTGACTGCAGCTGCCTGGCTGGTCTTACTTATACAAGTCACTTCTTGTCATTTATTGAGTGAACGAAGGCTGAGCTCAGTTGTATTCCCTGAACTTCAGCTATGTTCACTGTCACTTTAGGGTAACAAACAGATCTACCCTACCTCTCAGGTGCACACCCAATTCCAAGTAAGACAAAATACAAAAAGTAAAAGGAAATTACCTCATGTTCTTTCTCTTGCAGCAAAAGAACAATGTCTCCTGGTTCCACTCCTGGTGCCTGGTCTGCTTCCCCAGTGAATGTAATTCTCTGTCCATGTTTCATGCCTTTGTCTACATGAACTTCAAGAATCTTGACTTCTTTAATCACCTTCTTCCCTTCACATTTTTTACAGCGGTCCTTTTCATTAATTACCTCTCCTGGAAAGAAAGGTTGTTAAAATTTCTCCTAACAGTACCATACACTGCACTCTTAAGTAAGACAAGCCTTGATAATGCCTTTAATTCATTAAACACATTTTCTAAACTTCTCTTAATCTCTAGTTAACTTTAAGTATTCTTCTGAATGATAAAACTTCGTATTTATGACAGGCTGCCCGAAGGACCCAGCTATTCACTATTTCAGAACACAGGATACTGTAGTATTAGCCTCCTGACTCTACTTTTAATTCATTATGTAGTGCAGACTGGCCTCGAACTTGCAGCAATCCTCCTCCTGCCTCAGTCTCCTGATTGCTGGGATTATAGTTGTGTATCACACCTGGCTTGATTCTACTTTTAAAACTAAAATGAAGCCTAAGAATCAAGAAAATATTTGGGTATAGAGATGTTGAAGCATTTACAACTGCTCACTCCAAAGGTTTTACTTTTCAGTTCTAATTTCAAGTTAGCTTAACAATGGACAGCGGACAATGAGTAAAACTGTAACTATTCTTTCTAGCCCACTACTGAAGTGTACAGGTGGTAAAGGAGTTTATTCCACAGACAAAACCTTGCTCAGCTTCTCCATCTGAGCTTCCTTTTGTTGTCTGCTTTGGAGTCGGAGACCAACCCAGGGCATTCTGCACACAAAGCACATACTCAGTCACTGAGGTGTACCTTCTAGCCCCAGGGCTTCTTCTAATTTATACATCAAATAAAGAAGGATCTGGGGTCCTAATGACTGACTGCTGGCACATTTTGTTACAAGTATAAAATTATTAAATTCAGTGGCTAGTTGTAGAGCAGTACTTTTGTGAGTTCTTTGGTTTTTTTATACGGGGCCTTGCTAAGTAGTTTAGGCTGGCTGCCTCACACTCTCAGAAATCCTCATGCCTCAGCCTCCCAAGTGTTGGGATTATAGAGCAATACTTAAGTATGTTTTGTAAAACAATTCCTCAAAATGATGGGCAAAGTTTTCAGGTGATTTTGGCTTCTAGATAACCAGAACTGTTAGCAACTTCAAGAAGGTAAAATGCAGGAAGACTCTGTAGGAAGGGAATATATCCAACTTAAAATTATCTCATGACTTCCAAGGACAATTTGGAAAAGAGTGCTATACAACTGCATTATCTAAAACAGCAGTTACTAGCCCCATGTGATTATTTAAACCTAAATTAATAAAAATGAAGGCTGAGAGTATATTATAGTGGTAGAGCACTTGCCTAACATGGGAAAGTCCTGGGTTTATCCCAGCATACAAAACTAATTTAGCATGTAAATTCATCAAAATGAAAAATTCAGTTCCTCATTTCTTCTTTTTTGTATTGCTGAGGCTCAAACCCAGGGTCTTAAGCATGTCAACAGGCAGTCTACCACCGAGGTACATTTCTTTCTCCTACCAGCTATTGTAATGCAAAACACTTCCACCATCCCAGGAAAACAAAAACAGAAAAACCAACTACTGGGTAACACTGCTCTAGAACAGAGGTATGCCACACAGCGAATCAGGAAATTTGTTTATTTTTATAAAGTCTCCCTAGGACACAGCCATGCCCACTTGTTTACACATAGTCAGTGGTTGTTAAGAGCAGTGAAAGGACAGAGGTGAGTAGCTCTGGCAGAAACTATTGGCCACAAAGTCTGAAATAATTACTTCTGTAACAACAATTTTAACAGGTATTAATGTTTCCCATGATGAATATAATCATCATGTACTAAAACAGAAAGAAATAAAAAAAGGAAGAAGGAAAGAGAAGGGAGGAAGTTAGTTTATTCAGGTGTAGTGATGCACACTTGTATCGCCTATTGCAGTACTCAGGAGGCTGAGGCAACAGAATCCCTGCAAGTCTAATATTAACCTGGGCTACACAGTGAATTTAAGGCCACTTTGCACTGCAAAGCAAGATCCTGCCTCAAAACACAAAAACAACAACAACAAAAAAAATCAAAACAACAAAAATTTCAGTTTCTATTCTCGTTTATTAAAGCTTACAGTAAAATCCTCTATCAAAATAACTAAGCAATCTGCCATCTCATTATTCATTATAAATTTTAAAAATATAAAGGGATAACTCATTGTCTCCATCTTTTTAGAATTAAAGAGTAACCTACCATAGGCTAGAGGTGTAGTTCCATTGGAAGAGGGCATATTTACCAGAAGCAAGAATGAGACCCCAGACTCAATCCTCATAAAAAGATTAAACTTTTCCCTGAATATAACACTAATTTACTACTTAACTGTTTTCACTGTATCTATGTACAATGGAGTAATTTGCAAACTTTCAGAATTCTTTTATCAGGCTGGGGTATAGCTCAGTGACATCACACCTGCCTGGCAAATCTAAGGTCCTAAGTTTGATCCCCCGTACTGCAAACAAAAATAAGAACTCTTTCTTCTTTACTAAGATGAACGCAAATTCACTATGGGAAAAGAACTGTAAGGCTCTAATATCTGCACCCCTATTCCATTCCAACATAAAAGCGAAGAAATATTGGCACATATACCTTCTCCATTACAATCAGAGCACACAGACTGCATCTGCTGCACCATTCCCGGAGCCAACTGTCTGATCATGATGCGTACACCTCGACCTCGACAAGCACTACACTTCTGGACAGCTCCAGATTTTCCACCTTGACTAAAGCAAGCAAAAATATAAATTAGATTTTTGCCTACAGACCTTTCTATTCAGTCACAGTAACAGGAAAATTTTTTTTTTTTTTTTTTGTGGACTGCTGGTGGTGGTACTAGAGACTCAACCCAGGGCTTCAAACATGTCAGGCATTGCATTTTTTTTCAATTCTCAATAACTAATGACTTTCAGAAGTATCAGAAAATGTTCTGTGGGGCAGAGTTTTAAATCACAATCACTTTATTGAGTGTGGAGTTTCAGAATGCCACTAACAGAACACACACAAACTATATTACTTAAAGTGAAACATACTTACCCACTGCATGCACTACAGAGTACATTCTTGCTAAGTTGTAGTTTGGTTGTTTTGCCATTATACAGATCTTCTAAGGATACTCTGAGGAGAAAAGAATCGTTCAACCAAACTTTGCATAATTTCTTAAAAACAAGATACAGCTGTCAACAATTCAAAGAGATCTCATTAAATTACTACAACTAACTGAGGTTTTATTTTGTGGTTCAAATTCACAGAGATTAATTAAGGACTATACATTTAGTACCTAAAACTACAAATTATTACATCAGGCCAGTATTTCCGTATTGTACAACTTCTGCCAGAACTGAGGACTACACAAACTAAAGCAAAGTGAAACAACCTTCAAACAACCTTCATCTGACCTTATGGGAGGAGCCCTTCACCTGAGAACTCTTCACCAAAATGGTGTAATTATTATTCCCATTTTACATGATAAAACTGAACACAGAGTGCTTAGGAAACTTGCTTAACATCACAAAGGCATCCCAGCTTTTCCAACAAGGCTGATCTCTCTCTTTGTGTAATTAGAATGGCTACAAAGCTTTATTCCTGCTTAAGAGAGGGACTTAGACTGTGTTTGTCTTTACAACAATATTCTTATCGATATTATGACAGGAAGGAAAAAACAGATTTTCAACCTATGGCCTCTAAGTTTTCTGAGGATCCCACCAAACCGTAAGCAATGCTGCTATGTTTGAATAACTTCTACCAAATTTTTAAGTTTGGGTGTATAAAAACTGGGTATGAAAACCACAGTGGTGCATGACTATCATCTCAAGCTACTCAGGAGGCTGAAGCAGGACAGTGAGTTCAAGGCCAGCCTGGGCCATTTTAGCAAGACCTTATCCCAAAATAAAGAGCTGAAGAACTGAGATGTAGCTTAGGCATAGAGTGTTGGACTAGCATGTATTAAGACTCTGGGTTCCAAATCCAACACGCGGTGAGGGTTATCCAGACTTAACAAGTTGTATTTATTAAACATGCACAGTTTTTTCCTACATCAAATGAACCTCAGTAAAGTGGCAGAAGGGAAAAAAATTACAAATAAACATATAGGATATCTGGATTAAGAGATAATTTCCAAACTAAATCTTAAAAAAAATAGAACCTCGTGTATAGCTCAATGGTAGACTTCTTGTCTAGAACAAGGCCTTATGTTTAATTCCCGTCCCTCTAAACAAAAGAAATTACATGTCAAAAATCTCACCGATATTATTCAATTACGATTTGGCAGGAATGAATTTACTAATTTAGTTTTATACTTGTTTTAAACTCTCCTTTTGTTGAGCTGGGCACTAAACTCAAGAAGGGTAGGAGAGCTCTCTACCAGGCAGCCTGCTTGCCTGTCTTTGTCCTTCTCTCCATATCCAGCCAGTAAAACTCCTCTAGCAATAACTACTTTAAAATGCTAAAAGTTAAAGGAACAGAAAAATAAAATATTTTAGAAGGTACCTATATCATTTTATGATATGGTATTTAAATTTTCTCAAAATTGGCTTTTAAGCTAAAAGTGTACTGTAGGAAATATAAGACACTAATGGACAAAACATTACCAACTTCAAAATAATTTTTTTAAGCCTTAGACAAAAATCACTTGTTCGCTCCTGTGTTTTTATACTCCTGGTAAAAGGAGCACACAAAGTATCATTGTTTATTTTATATATTAAGTTCCAATTACTATACTAAATTCAGTATTTCAACACATATAGCTAAAAGAAAAATATGATGGTCTAGCGAGGCCTGCCATAGTCCCTTTACCAAACAATGCTGTTGTATTTATCGGCCTCAAAATACTGACAGAAAACAAAGCTGTATATAAAAACATTCACAGCATCACTATTACGGAAAATATTGGCAAGAACCCAGATAAAAGGCGAATGATTAAATATACCATAAAATAAAATACAATACAGTTACCCAAAAGACAATGTTTGTAATAACAGAAAATTTTAAAATGTTAAAAGTGCAGAAAAGTGCATTTACTATACAGTATGAAATATTTCTCTCAGGTTTGTTTACTTTTATTTACCAGAGAAACTTCTGTATCAAAGAAAAACATACTATTCTTGGGAGTGATATCCAACTAGTATCTCTGAGAGTAAATTTTTTTAAAACATATACAAATTTAAAGATGAGATTCAAACAAGCTAACAAATCACACACAAATTCTTCTAAGTTACTCAAATGTTAAGCATATTTTATTTTCTTAAGGAAATATTTTAAATATAAATTTTGAACCTCAATCTTGGCATCTGCTAGTTAAAACATTATTAGTTCATGATAATATTAATGACACGAAGTACCCTATAAATCTTGCAAAGAAAAATAATTATTTTCATACTGTCGAGGGCTTTTGGATTCTGAGTCTAAGATCAAGGTCAACAACATTCGTATACTGGCAGGTTAATGTCAGGCTGGAAGCCAGGAAGCTCCACGGAAACCATTTTGGGAGAGTTTGCACTGAGGATCAAGTGATGAGTGATATAACACGTAAACACACTATACCAGATACTCATTTCATTAAATAAAAAGTGAAGATCAGAGATTTAGCTCAGTGGTTCTGGTGCCTGCCTTGCAAGTGCAAAGTCCCAAGTTCAATCCCTAGTACTAAGTAAATAGATAAATAAAAGTGACTTGGAAAATTTACTTCAAGAACATTACCTTCATACTTGAAATTCTAAATCATAGAACAAGCAGCCTCAGAAGGATATGGAAATACTACCTCACTACTCAGTAAACAAAACCAACCATCCTTCAGGATTTGAAGCAAATTATAAACATCCAATTATCAAATTATTTCAGTTACTCAATGAACACAGTAAGACAAGACTATCTTTTCTGATGATGCACAGAATATCCTATGATGCTTGTACTACTGTTTGAAAATTTAAAAAAAAAAGATATTCACTTGAGTGGATGCATCATGTCGTCTCCTCTTCTTCTGCCATTTCGACTTCTACTCTGATTGCCCATGAAGCCGAATAATCCTCCACCAAAAATGTGAGAGAAAATATCATCCATGCCACCACCTCCGCCGCTACCTTCCCGAAGACCTTGTTCTCCATATCTGTCATATAACTCGCGTTTCTCTGGATTTGATAATACTTCATATGCAAAACTTATTTCTTTAAACTATAAAGAAAAAGAGATGGATTTTCAAACAAAGGAATGGAGGAAGGCTATAGAAACCCAGAACCTATTTAACCCTAATAGAAGCTTCAAGGTTTTTTTTTTTTTTTTTGGTTTGATTCTGGTTCTATCTGCCACATACTACTACGCCTGCTGGCAGTCCCATCACAAAACTAAAATACAAAATTGAGACTATATACATACATGGCTTTTTCCTACAACACTGCTCTTTTCAAAGACAGTAATTTAAATTTAAAATGCAGACCCCAAGATAAAAAATTTTCAAATAACTTACTTTGTCTCCAGCATTTGGATTCTTATCAGGATGATATTCCTTCGCTAACTTTCTGTATGCCTTCAAAAAAGATTTTTAAGAGTTATACACCATTTTTAAGATCTATAATAACTTACAATCCACTTCTCTGAGAAGCAGTGTATTAAAAGTCCTAACTTTCCAAGTATATCTATCAAGACTGCTTGGCATTTTCCATCAATACTATTTACGGTATTTTACAGACAGCTGTAGTTGGGAAATGGTTATATTCCGTTAAAATCAGATACAGCAAAATGGGGCTACAAAGTAAAACAAAATATTGAAAATTATTCCAAGGCTTCCCCATTTGATGGCCAGTGATTATACAAGGAAAACACAAAAAATGCGGAAGAGATGACTTAAGTTTCACAGCCCTGAACTAGGCTAAGGCAAGAATCCTTGCCCACAATATGATGGCTCTCGTTTTCTAACAGTAGCGTCAAGAGACGGCGTTCTTTTGGGGTGTTCTACTTGCATATCGTGGTAACTAGGTCTAAGTGACCTTGGTCTTAGTGATGTGCACACAGTCCGAGTTGGGGAATGTGGACATGAAGTATTCAAATTTTCATTCACAGACTCATGAATTATGTAATACAGACTAACATTTCCGGTAAGGTAACAGGAAGTCCATTTTACTCTAGACTCTTAAGGGTCCCATCATCTACCTAAGAAGCTTACTCATTTTATCTCAGTTTACCAATCTGGATCCCTAAAACCAAGGGGATGCTGGGGGTGGGATGTTTAATGACACGCCCTGAGTGGCTTTGCAATCTAGAGATGGAAGGTCTTTGTAGTACTGTGAAGAGCGACAGGAAGACCTTTTCGTTTCAGAGTGTGTTCAGGTGCTGGTCTGGGAGCCGCGGTTTATACCCCGGTGCGGGTAGACGTCTGGGTCACCTGCCCCCAGAACAAAGCCTGCAAACACGGACCTGTCCCGCCTCGGGCTCTCTGACCAAGAAAGAGGGAGGAGCTCCGGGCCGGGAGGCCGAAGGCTGCGGCCCGGAGAAACAGAACCCTCGCCTCGGCCCTGACAGGGTCGGCCTCAGCCTCCCGCCCCGCGGCTCTAGCTCGCAGCGAGTTAAGGGCTGGACGCCGGGCACCGCGCCCCGACCTGTTTTTCCGGGGTGGTGACCCGGCACGCGGAAAGCCAGCCGCCCAGCCGCTGAGCTCCCGAGCTGAGCGAAAGAGGCAAGGAGAATTTCCGACAGGCCTGCGCAGGACGAGTATCACCGGCTGCATCAGCGAGCGGGCGGGCCAGCGGCCCAAGGTCAGCCGGGGCCGGTCCCACAGCCGGCCCAGCTTAGTTGCGACGCCGCACAGGCCCCGCAGGCCCCGCGCACCCTCCGCCCGCCCGCGGCCCGGTACCTTCTTCAGCTCGTTCTCACTGGCGCCGGGCGGCACGCCCAGGATGTCGTACAGCTTAGTGTCGGCCACGTTCGCCATGGCGGCCCGCGAGGCAGCGCTCGGAGAAGGCGACGGCGCACTAGGAGCGGAGCCGGGCCACGAGCGGCGTTAGCGGCGGCGCAGGCCCAGGGAGACAGCGAGCGGAAGCGGGGCGGGGCCGAACTTTGACCCGGCGCACGACGTCCTGTGCGTCACCGCGCTAGCGCGCTCTGCTCTCTGTGGGCGGTTGGTCTTAAGGTAGTGGCTGTGGTTCATGAGCTCACCTGTGTTGGAGTCCGGGGCGCAACGCATGTTTTCCCGTAGGAGATGAGGACGGGCTCGCGCCGTTTTTCAAGAGCTCAGTTTACCCCAAGAGCTCCCATGGCTGCGCTGCGTTTAGCAGAGTGCAGAGGCCGGAGGGTCGTGCTCAGTCCCTGAGCAGCTGGCAGACCCTCAGGCCCGAGTCCCTCGGGTTTTTGGTGAAAAACGACACGTGGGTGGGTGTTTTATCTTAGGAGAATTCTCAGCTATTCATCGAAAGCTATACACCGGTTCTGTAAAACAGAAGAATGAAGTCTTGGGACAATGGAGATAAAGAGAAGGAAAATATTGGGAAGATACCTCCTAAGAAGGAGAAAAGAGGCCTAAATGGATAGCCAGGGACTCTACAGGGACGTTTAATAAAGCAAAACCCACACAGATACAATGTGGGTTACAGCTATAATTAACAAAGTTTTAAGTATTGTTTAGGAGTTAATGATCCAGTGTAGAAAGAAGACAGGTAACAAAGGTGCAGGGGAAGAACAAAGATTTTATCCTAGGAAATGAGTCTGGAGATCTTGGTCACCCACTAAAGTGACTAATGTCTATCTAGAATTCATGTTTGTTTTTTGAGACGTATGCAGGCCTGGTTGTTTTGTCTTTATCTTGAGGCCTGATCTTGTTCTCTGGCCACAGTTTTGATGTCTTTTTATCTGACCTAGCCCCATATGACTGCCTAAAATATTTCTGCCTAACTTAGCAGTCTATAATGCCACTTGACTTGGGGCCTCCAGAGCCAAACCAAGGTTGGTCCAATTCCACCTTGATAATGTGTTAAACTCTCACTTGATACTTTTAAAGTTAGCCAAAACCAGAGGTCTAGGTGGTCTAAGGCAGATTGATTGCTTGCATTTGGTGGTTTGCTGCCATTGATGTACATTTGTTTTAGTTTAGCTCAGGATCTGTTTGCATCTTCTAGGGCCAGGTTGCACAGCCTGTTTTCAAGCCTGAGTCTGGAGAGAGTAAAGTAATGTTTTTTGTTGCTTTGGAGCCTGAACTGGTAGCAAAGATGTGAGCATAAGCCTGTCACTCAAGATAGTCCTTATTGGCATTCGCCTTACCTGGTTGTGGAGGACATTCAGTACCATGTGGCACTGAATTCAGTGCCACAACTTTCAGATTCAGTCCGAAATCCCTCAGAAGTACCAGGGTGGGATGGTACACACTGGTGATCCCAACAGTCTGGAGGTTGAGGCAGCAGGATGGAGAGTTTTGAGGCCAGCCTGGTATGTAGTAAGATCCTGTCTCAACTAAAAACAACTCCAGAATCTACTGTGATACATAACGGCATGCTTTACATCAAACTCTCCCTTCTCCTCCGGTCCCATCAGAAATGATACTCTCTCTGTAGCGTTCCTTGATTTCACAACCTGGTGGACATTGCTGTCTCCCTTATGTTCCACTACTCTTAGTCTGTGTGAACAGGTGTGATAGCTGGACTTCCCACCCCGACCCTAGTGCTGGGATCCCAACCCAAGGCCTCAGGCATACTAGGTTAAGTGTTCTTCCACTGAATTATACTCCCCTCCCTAAACTATAAGCTGTAGGATTCCTGCTAGGTTATGTAGGTCCAGTCCTGTAATCTCAACTACTTAGGATGCTGAGGCAGGGCTATCACAAATTCAAAACCAGCCTGGGTAGTTTTATCAAGACCCAGTCTCAAAATGAAATTTGAAAAATGAACTGGAGCCTGGTATGGTGGCACGTGCTTATGATCTTCTCATTTTGGAGGCTGAGGCAGGAAGATCCTGAGTTCAGTCCAGCCTACATTACTTAGGCCCTGGCTCCAAAATACGGTATGTGGGAGGGGGTGCTTGCGATATGGCTCAGTGGGAGAATGCTTCCATAGCATGTGTATTCATCATAAAGAAGTAGTATTTCTTATGGGAGATTTGGTTATACTACTATGAAATACCATTTTTCTTTTTTACACTATGAGATAACATAAAGTTGTGAAGTTAAATTATGTGTATTGGTAGCCTGACTGCCGTTTACAATGTGAAATTTAGCAAATTATATTTTCAGAGACTGTTTCCTCGATGTGAAATGAGCATTAGTAGTAGTGTCTATATCATTATCAGAGAACCCACTAAGACTACAGTTTAAGGCAATGAAGTATTAGCTGTTGTTTTTGACTGTATGCCTGTCCTGGGGTATCTCTACATCTCTGTAGAGATCTCTGTCTTTATTCATTTAAATTCACTAATAGGATTCCCCAACTTCCTCCATTATCTTTTTTATCTTCTTCTTTCAGGCCATGAACAGTGCTGGATTTTCTTCTGTGTTTTATTTTCAATCTTTTTTTTTTTTTCTTGAGACAGGGTCTCGCTTTGTAGTTCAGGCTGGCCCCGAGCTGAGCCTCAAACTCACATCACAGCAGTCCTCCTCCCTCGGCTTCCCGAGTGCTGGGATTACAGGCGTGAGCCACCACACCCGGCACTGTGGTATGTGATACTGATTGCTGCTGGGTGTGAGTCTCCATACTCAGCGTTGTTGTATGTGGTTACAGGTATCCAACCTGGGTCCTTGCACTTGCAAGGCAGGGGCCAGAACCACTGAGGTAAATCCCTGGCCCTTTTGTTTTGTTTTTTGCAAGGAGAAATATATCCTGATGATTTAATTTTAGTTTCAGATAGTTTAGTGAACAGTACCTTGGTAAATTCACTCCTTAAATCTAAGGGTTTTTTTTGTTGTTTTGTTTTTTTACCTGATAACAACCAGTAACCACAGGTCTTATTTTAAAATTGTGTTTTATTTATTTGCAAGGTTCCTTTTAACTGTAGTGTTAATTGTAGTCAGCATGTTACTTGCTAATTTTATAGGTCAACAAGTTATTTCAGAGCAGTGCAGTATGCGTCCCCTGACACATGATTTCTTGCCTGTCCCCAGGGACTTGAGTCACGCCTTTCTCAGTGTGGACACAGTAACACTTCAGCCAGTGACACTATACTTTTTAGTGCCTCACTTATTTTAGCTCCCTTATTTATCTCATGTCATAAATGAGCAAAGACCTTTATCGCATTTCCCGGCTCGGGCCTCATAAAATGCTGAGTCACAGTGCAGCTGAGGGCTTCTCTCCTAGGCAAGTGATTTAAAGTTTGAAGCTGGAGTGATTTCAAGATTTTAGTCTGACTTATATTATCCAGTTCCTCTCATTGATTCAGTACACTTGTGCACTTGTGTAGGGTCGAGGGACTTTCCTAGTGTGGAACAATACTTGTTCTGATGTGTGAATGATAGTACTGTAATTTTGTTCCTAAGTAATTGAGTACAAAAGTATAATCCATTACTGAATAGACAACCTTAAATATATATGATTCAGGCACTATAAAGAGTAGTTTTGCTTCCTGGTTTTTATTCTGACAGGTGCAAAGTGACTTCTCACTAAAAAAATTGTATTTCTCAAGAAATAGCAAATAAGAGTTGGATTTGTACAAGTAGTATTGGAAAGGGAAAGGATGGGAGTTCAGAATGGAGGTGTAAATTTGGGCCCCCAAACATAATGTTAGTGTATAAAGAGATAAAACCTACAATAATTCACTCTGACTGACCATCAGAAAACTTGGCAGGCTGAGTGTCGTAGTCACCTCTCTCAAAATAAAAACAAAAAGGGATGGAGATACAGCTCACTGCAAAGACCCTGGTCTCAATTTCCACTATGGCTGAAAAAAAAAAAAGACAGAAAAGAAAAGAAAAAGCCTGGCAGAATGGTCTAAAAAACACCAGTGCTTAGGCCTTTCCTTACAGAGGTCCTGACCTAATTGATCTTAAGTAATGTGAGGTATTGTATTTTTTTTTTTCCAATAATGAGAATTGAACTCAGAGCCTTGTACTTGCCCCGCAGACCCGGCATCACTGAGCTACACCCCCAGCCCTCTGTATGTTCAGTGGTAGGAAGGAGTCCAGGAGAAAGAAATGAAGGTAGATCCCCTGGGTCTACGATGGTAACTGTAAAATCAGAGAGAAATAGATGGATTGGGAACATAATTTAGAATTAAAACCTGAACAGAAAATTGATATATGATCTTCATTACTGTTCCCAAGTGCTTCTCCCACATCCCTAAAAACTAAGTTTTCATTTTCAAGTCATCAGACATTATCATCTCTATGCCTTGTCACATTGTCAGTTTACTACTGACACTCCCTTAAGTCACTCCATTCTATTTTTTAAAAATTTAATTCCTAATACATGCTGTCTCTCCATTTTTCACTTTAATTTTAATTCTTAGCTTTTCCTACGTATGTATAAATGATTCTTCCTACCCTCCCTGGCCTCCCCATTCCTTGAACTCACATCTAGCGATCTTGTCTGCTCCTCAGCTACGCTGTACCATGGTCACATGACCTTGTCATGCCAATCCTCAATTTCATTCACTGACCACTGCCTCTTATCTGCCCACTCTCCTCTAACATCTTGACTCTAGCAGTCCAGGGTCAGATATATCAAAGTAGAGGCTCTTATGAGATTGGAGCAAAGACTGAGAGGGTATACAAGAGAGGTGGAAATATTTTTTTTGTTTTTTTTTTAAGTTAGGATCTTGTTTTGTAATTTATCTGAACTTACTGTATAGCCCAGGCTGGCCTCCAGTGCTGCAGTCCTCCTACCTCAGCTTCCCAAGTGCTAGGATTGCAGGCGTGTGCCCTCACACACGGTGAGAGATACAGTGTTTGACAGTGGAATTACATTGAGAATGTGATACTACTATTGATGAGTTTTCGGCCTTGGTCCTCAAACATCTTGCTGATGAATTTGATGTAGATATTAGAAAGAAGAGAAAAATCGAGATGACCCTCAGATTTTTGATGTGAGTCATTCAGTTGATGGCATTCATTTACAGAGCTGAAAAAGATGGGGAAGAGCACATTTAGTTGTTATGAATCAAGAATTTGGCAGAACTTATTTGAAATTACTATGTTTAAACAGACTTGTAGACTGAGGAATTACAGCAGACCACTTGGAGCTTGGAAAAGAGGTCAGGGTTGGGAGAGTTTTACAGCTGTCTTTCAAACCTGGTATCTGATTAAAGTCAGTAACTTTCCACAGACGAAAAAGAACCACACATTGACCAGGTTGCAGGTGTCCACTTGAATAAGTAGAAATGTTCAGGGAACTTGAGGGAATTTGAGTTTTGATGGAAAGTGAATCTGAGAGTGTGCAGGGGAAGGATTTTAGGCTTATGATAACTTCAGACTCAGTCCACAGAAACATAATTTCTGCTATCAGTCACTATGGTTTGAAAGATTCAAATCTGGTGTAGTCTAACGGCAAAAATCCCGAGGATGATTTGTTATAGACCTTTCATTCTGTTAAAATATATTTGATATTTTTCTAGTTTTATGCTAACCAAGAGGCCAGTGCTTTCTTTGTAAACTATGGGATCTAATGAATTGATCAACTTCTTAAAATAGAAAAGTAAAACAAAGACTGCTCTACCTAAAAATATTTCACAAAATGACTTTCAGAATCAAGTTTTATAGTTTTATTTATCATACTTTCAATATTTCTTAGACCTGTGAGTCTATAAATCTAGACTTCTCCTTACAGAGGAAATGAAGATGGTATAAATTATTTTTATTAATATAGTGATATAATTCAAAAGCCTAAACTATGTAAAAATCCCTCACATCTTCTGTCCATTGCTATTATGACTATAAATCCTGGCTTGTCACTTTCATTGAATTAACCCAGTAGACTAGTAAAGCGTGCGCGTGAGGTGTCTGTGGCTCTTGGAGGTGTGGTCCTAAGTACTGTATGTGGACCCTCGCCGCACCCTTCCCCTTTTGTGCTCCTTGGCTGTCACAGACTGAGCAGCTTCCACGGTGATGTTTCTGCTTCAGAGCCAGCTGATCAGGTACTGAAACCGCGGCCATATTGAACCTCTCCTCCTGTAAGTTCTGGGCTGGGGATTATTTCTTCTACAAGAAAGCTGGCCAAAATACATACCTTCTCCACCTCCATTTACTTCCCCCAATTCCCTCTATTTTTATTGTACTCCTTTTGTTTCTTCTTACTAGATAAAGCAAATAAAATTTATATTACCCTGAGTATGAAATGGAGCATACTTTATACAATGCTCTGTTTGCTTAATGAATCCTAAAAATTTTTCCACATCACTGCCTAGAGATTTTCCTCATTCTTTTTTATAAGCATGTGCTTTATGAGGATACACCATGATGTATTGAGTTTTTGATGCACACTTGGCTTGTTATCTGGTAATTAAGATATGTATCTATATCAGAGATTAAAAATGCCTCTGAAGTAATTATCTCTCAACTTTTAGAAGATCTTTGGAGGGATTCTATAAGACTGAATCAGGTTCAGAAGTTATTTTTAATAGTTTAATTTGTAAAGGAAGTTTGCTTTAACAGGATAAAATTCCATATTGTCTTTAGAACAGAAGGGATTAATTTCAAAATGTCCTAGAATTAAAGAGTTCTCCAGTGGACTGTCTGAAGTCAGCAGCCATCCTCAGCAGCATTTGTCATTTGAGCTTGAAATCCTGTGATTCAGGGAAAGATACCTTGGAAGTGTAAGAACTGTGGCTTTGAATTAGTTTCCAGGTTAAATAGAGGCATTACGTTAGCTGTAAATTTGACTAAAAACTATAAAACAAATTACTGGAGTCTAACTAGGAAAATGCATAGAAGAAACCTAGAATACTGTTGGCCTTGGTAATGAAAGCCTTCTTCCCCTGTAACACAGTAAGATTCATTTTTAGAGAGCTCAGCCTGGGGGATACAACACTAATGGTTGTAGTTTAAGTCTGTTTCTCTTTGGAAAGTAGATACTACCTTAAAATTTTCTTTCAGCCTCTGTTGCTGAACTGTATCACCGGCCCCAGGATGGAGATTCTTGAAAAAAACTAAAAGTAGAAATTCCATTTGATTCAGCTATTTTCCTTCTAGATGTCTTTCCAGAAGAGTTAAGAGATCCTGTTTCTTCCTGAGGCACACCCATGTTTATAAGAGCACAAGTCATGAATCTAACCCTTAGAAGTGGCTTGTATGTCCATTAACAGATAAATAGACAAAGAAAATGTGGTCTTTATACACAGTGCATTTATTTTGCATAAAGAAGAATAAATGACTCATTTGTGGACAACCAGATATAACTCGAGACTAATACTGTGAAATAGATCAGACACACTAACTTAAATATTGGATAATATTTGATATGAGAAACCCAGAGTATAAAGAGCAAACTAAGAAGTAGATAATGAGAAACAGAAATAGATCTTTTGCAAATAGGAAGGGGACCAAGAGATGGAAGGAAGAAAAGACAAGGGGGACATAAAAACAACTAAGATGTATTATGCATATTTTTGCCAACTCCTCATGATGAATGAAGTCATTATGTACTACAAACATGTACTAATAAAAAATTTAAAACCCCAAACAGCATTAATAATCTTACTGACAGTTGTTTCAGGTTGTAAAAATAGCCACACTTTTCAGGCCGGGGATTTAGCTCGGTGGTTCTGACACCTGCCTTGCAAAAGCAAGGGCCTGGGTTCGATCCCTGGTAACCACGTACAATGCTGGGGTGGGGGGGGACCTCGTGCCCACCAGCAATCAGTACCACATACCACAGTGCAGGTTGTGGTGGCTCACATCTATAATCCCAGCACTTGGGAGGCAGAGGCAGAGGATTGCTGAATTTGAGGTTAGTCTGGGCTACATAGTGAGCTCAGGGCCAGCCTGAACTACAAAGCAAGACTTTGTCTCAAAAACAAAAAAACTCATCAGTAAACTGATCCTCTATGATCCAATCACCTTTCCAAAGCCTACCTAGGTTTATGAGGCTTTAGAGGGACGTCTAGATATAGACCATATCAATTGACTTTGTACAAAACAACTTGGAAGTGCTGTTTTTGTATTCTCTGAAGGATATGTTACCTTAAAGTTAAATAAACAATATTTATACATGTATCTGAAATATGTTCCGTGGTGGTACATCTTCATCCTTGAAAGACTTTTTAAAAACAAAATTTATTCATAACAAGTTTGAGGTATACAATGGTGCACCAATTATTTACTGCTACTTAATAAACCACCACAAAACAAGAGGTACGTAGTAGGGTGTGATTCTATGCACTGGCATTTGGGGTGGGCTTACTTGAGCAGTTCTTCTGGTTTTGTGAGAGCTCACCTGTGAATCTAGAGTCAGCTGCTAATCTGTTGTCAGGTAGGTGGGAGGAAGGCCTCCCTGACATGCCTGGCAGCTGACTCAGTCTTGGATTGTGATGACAAGAATGACCCACCGACTGTCTCTCGTGCTTCAGGAGTCTGGCCTGAATTTGTTTATGTGG
>PVIR01032803.1:6091-18451 GCA_004026965.1 Petromus typicus
TGGTTGCTGCTGGGTGTGGGTCTCCACACCCAGTATTGTTATGTGGTTACCGGGGAATCGAACCGGGTCCTTGCGCTTGTGAGACAGGCGCCGGAACCACTGAGCTAACTCCCCGGCCCCCACATACACTATCTTATGCGGTCCTCACAATGTCTGGCTCATTCTTGTTACAAAAGGATCATGCAAACTATCAAATGGTAGAAATGAGAGCCAAAGCCACGTTCTGATGCTAAATTTTGTGTTTACTCCAATATATCCACAGAAATCACTAATTTACTTTTTGTGTAATTATTATTTTGAATTTAAACCTCCACTAAGATATAAAACTATTTAGGTTCTTATTCTGAACTAAAACATTTTCCACCTAACACTAGTAATTGACCTTCCTGCCCCAGAGGTCCTAACCACAGAAAGGGAACGCGATCCTTTTTGTCCTATGTATGGTTGGGACTGTGACAGAGCTGAGATGAACAAGGAGGCTGTGGGGCTGCAGACAAAAGCCTTGGAACTGACTTGCAATGTTACGACAATTTGGAAATGGGAAACAACTAAGACATAGATACCAGGTTTATAGCAGTTTGCTCCCCAAAAACACTTGCACCAAGAACAGATGTGTTAGTCAAGGTAAGAATTGGGCAGAGGTAAGGGTAACCGTGATGTGCCAAAGGAGAGACTGAACCTCTGCCAGAGCTGAAGAGCTGGTCAAGGTGGGGGAGAGGAACAGGGATAGTCCCAACTCCCTCTCCAGGAGGCACAGAGCGAAAGGCTGTGGAAAATGGCTTTCTTTCTGGCTCTTTGCAGAACAGACTTAGGTGGTCTAAAAGAGGGACCAATCCCTTCAGAGGTCCCTACTGACTTCTGGGGACCAGACCACAGATGCAAATATTGTGTTCTTCCTGCTTCCTTCCCACCACTCTCCAGGGTTTTGATTCAGGATTTGCTTCTAGCATCTGAGACTTGGATAAGATACAAAGGTTCATCACTACTTAAAATGTTGACAGACAATGAAAACTTTTTGATAACAGGCTTAAAAACTATAAAGATGGTAAATAGAAAAAGAAAATTGAAACTCTCAGAACCCCAATAAATAACTTGGTAGAATCAATTAAATACTGCATTTGCTACGAAGATTGCAAAAGAGCAGAGCAACCTGGAGAAGCACATGAATGGACTATTACATACAACTAATCCTACAAAAGTAATTTATCCACCTCATTCCTTAGAGCCTGTGAATAGCACAGTGCCTTCCCAGTTGGTGTTACTTCCAAAACCTACTGAGTTATGGAAAGCGGAGCAGTGTGCACCTTCCCTGCCATTTGGACCTGCGCTCAGTTCCGCCTCATCTTTGACGAAGGACCCAAACACTAGCAGTGGAGGAAAGATAGTGCTGGAAAAACTGAGTTTCAACCTGCCAGAGATTAAAACTAGACCAACATCTTTCACCACACACTAAACTGAAATCATAGTGGACTAAAAATCTAATCTAAATCTAATCTAATCTAAACAGAAACACTAAACCTACTGGAAGGTAAGTTAGGTCGAACTCTTTTGAGACATTGGCACAGGGAAAGACTTCATGAGTAAAACCTCCAGAGCATGAGCATTAGCAGAAGGAATCAACAACTGGGATCTCATCTTATTAGAAAGCTTCTGCACAGCAAGAGAAACCACCACCAGAGCAAAAAGATGACCTACAATGTGAGAAGAACATTTTACAGCTGTTCCTCAGACAATGGACTACCACCTGTAATGTATAAAAATCTTTAAGAATGAAATCCTCCAAATTTAAAGCCCCAATTCAGAATTGGGCATCTGAAATGAACAGACATTTTTCATATGAAGAAGTAAAAGCAACAGGGAAACATGAAAAAATGTTCAGCATCACTGGTCATTCAAGAAATGAAAAAAACACTGCGATTCCAGCCCGCTCCACAAAGAATGGCTGCCATCATGAAATCAGCCAACAATAAGTGCTGGCAGGGATCCCAGGAGAAAGGAACCTTTCCTAACTCAAGAATACTGGGCTTCTTGACCAAGATGAGGAGGGAGCTTGCCTTCCTTTTTCTTCTATGGATGTTTTATGATTTTGACCCCGAGGAAAAAACTTTATATTTTGAAACAACATGACTGTTCCAGTCAGGTGTAGTAGCACCTACCTACAATCTCTGTGAGACTGAGGCAGGAGGATTTAAGTTTGAGCCCATCCTGGGCAACCTGGTGAGATCCCATCTCATAAAAAATAAGCGAAAGGTCGTGGGAATGGAGCTCAGGGCAAAGGCCCTCGGTTCAGTCCCTAACACCACAAGAAACGTAAAAACAAAACCAAGGGCCTATCTCCCCTTTCCCAGTCTCAGTCCTTTGTGAAGGATTTATAAACTCAAGTCCCACACTTGGGTGCTCTAGGTCGCTGCGAAGACACGAGACACAAGCTGTCTCCCAGTTCACCTAACCTTGGAGTCTCTTTCTCACACCCACTCCCCTACATGATGGCAACGTTTTCACAAGTACTATGTAGACTGGAAATGTTGGTCCCTCAGAGTTCTTTCAGAAAAACCATGCAATGCATCAATCTCAAATGTTAGGAAATTTCATGGTTTCACCTAAAATAACTTTTAATTTGGAACTGAACTACTGAATTGTAACTAAATCTGGAGGGTGACAGAGCAGATGGCCTGAGGCTCGCCCTCCAGCCCAGAGCTGTGTGAGCGTTTGAGGCGTCATGTCTTCTCAAACCCGTGGAGAAACGAGCTCTTCTTTACGGCCTCGGAAACTGCCTGTGCGGCGCGCGTCGTTTACTCACAAGTGCAGCTGGCAATCGCTGCCGTTGCTCACATTCAGATTTTGGTTCTGAAGCCAAACTGGCCCAGCTGCAAACCCAGCAGCCAGCGTCCCTCAGGAGGTGACCCTGGCGATGCCTTACCCGGATGCAAGGTCCTGTCCACATTTCCTGCCTTCCCTTTCCTTGTAACACGTGAAGATGGAGCTTTAAATTCCTCTAAACTGGTAAAAGCTTTCAAGTAACACTTGTACTTTGGGATTTGACCACTAGATGTCAGTGTGGCTGTTCTGCTAGGGACAGAGTCGCTGCATTGCAGGAGAAGCTGGGGAGAATTGGGCCCACAATTATGTAACAAGGACAGAAATGACTAGCCCGAGATTTCCCAAAGGAAGTAGAATCCTTTCCAGAAGGAAGACCAGCTCTTCAGGGCATCCCAGAACCCACCACAGTTATTGGAATATTCAAGATATCCATCTAGGCAGGGTGGCTCACACCTGTAATCCCAGCACTCAGAGGCAGAGGCAAGAGGATTGCTGTGAGTTTCAGAGCTATATATTGAACTCATGGCCAGCCTGAACTACAAAGCAAGACCCTGTCTCAAAAAAAAAGATGTCCTTTAGGAGCCTATTTTAGAAGATGTAGTTTCATCACAAAGAATCTCCTCCTCCCTTTCATCTCTCATTTGTCACTGATTTCTTGGGGACTTAGACGGCCTCAGTCTGGGCTTGGTTGTGCTTTGTTTTATATTCAACCTCCCTGGCAGATTCATAGCAGGAATCAAAAAGCATGGCCCCGGCTCTGATCCTCAGGTGACAAACTCATCTACTTTTCTGCACAGAACAGTCTGTTTCTGATGCCTAAATAGTTCCAAAAACATATTGGTAACACAGGATCACATTTCAGTGCACAATAAGTGTGTATAATTGTATCCTCACAACAACCCTATGAAGTCTCTACTATTATTGTTCCCCCATTTTGACAATAAGAAATCTGAGGCAGACAGAGGTTATAAGGCTCTCTCACAGCTACATGGTGTGTAGATGGCAGAGCTGGAGGCTCATTCTTTTCACTGTACATTATTTCACTCTACATCTAGTTCAAAGTGAAAAACATAAGCGTAGTGTGGCGGAGAACACCTGTAATCCCTGCACTTGGAAGGCAGAGGCAGGAGGATTGCCAAGAGTTTGAAGCCAGCCAGTGAGATACTGTCAAGAGGAAAGACAGAAAGATGAAAACTGTCATAAAATTTGAGGAGCAAAGCCTAGAGTGACTGGTTTTTCTGAAAGGCTTTCCTGCTGGTCTGTAGTCCTTTTTCCGTTCTCTGTTTGGCCAGGGTCTCCCCCAGGAAGGCTGGGTTAGCCACAGTGCAGCCTTACTCCTCGGTCTCTGTAGAAATCTCACTCGAATCCCACCCCCTGCCAGATCTGAAGGTTTGGGGGAAATTGAAAGTAGCTCTTTCTCATTGAAAGGATAAGCACATAGTCGTTCATAACACATAAATCATCAGTGCCCAGCTCTGAGGGCAGTAGGTCCTCATCTTTGGTTTTGTTGCAAGACATCATTTAAAGCCAGTAGTTTCAGGAGGTTGCAATGTGGGAGCGGCCTGATCAGTTGTGAGAGAGTAAGTGGCAGACACATCCACAGCTCACTTTAATCTGCTCATCACCCTCTGTCTACTATGAATCTAACATTTCGGATCTGAAGTCTATTTACTCTCCTCTTTTACTTCAGAACGTGCTTTTCTCTTGCTTATTCAGTCTGCAATCTCCCAAGCGTTGGAAGTGGCGCCATTTCCTGCTATAAAAAATATTTAAGGGAAGAAAATTTGGCACAATGGTTACCTGATGTCTGCAGAAGAAGGCGGGAGGGTGGTCTCACTGAGCGGCTGTTCTTGGGCCCAGAGCTGGGCCTCCAACATGTTTGGCTGCAACGTGTGCCCTTTGTGGAGAGCCCGAGAACAATGGCACTTTCGGATGCTCAGCCGGCATTTTTCCCAGGTGGTGGCTGCGTGAGCGGCTCCTCCCTCCCCCACCAAGATGACTTAAACCAGAAAAGTTCTGTTATGGCCTCAGGATATTGAGTAAGAAGGAAGAAGAAGACGGGAACTAAAATGTGCCCATTCAGCCTGTACACTTCTGCTGATATTCTCAGCAAGCACGTGATATTCAAAAGAGCAAAACAAAGTTCTTCTGCCGGGCACCATAGAGCCCTCCGGCAAGGAGCTTGTAAAGCCTGGGGTCCTGGGATCTGCTGCACCTTCAGCGAGGTCAGGAAGAGAGAGGTTTTCCGCATGACTAGGGTACTCTCTGCATGCAGCGTACATGGCACCCAAATGTAACTGGTCTGGAGATGAAGCTGGCACCTGAGAGGGTGCGATAACAAATTTCCCTCCCTTCTTTCTCATCCATGCAAGTGAGTGTTCATCACAAACATCAACTGCCTGTTGTGTGGATCAAACACTGAACTAAAACTAGGAAGGTGAACAAGCCAAGGTCTTCTTTTAGTGTCTTACAATCTTGTAAAAGTTGCAGAGTCCCACTGCCCCCCTCGTATGAATTTTCCCTCAGTCAACTCATATCATCTGGATGGAGAAGACCCTCGTGGGCCCTGTGCTTGCACTCATAGGAGGGACTTTCAGAAGGTGCTGAGTGAGGGAGGCCATCTAAGTGACTTGTTGTTAGAGGGTGGTGGAAAAAATGAGCCAAAATAACCCTTTTCTCCTTGATGTTGTCAGTGATGGGTATTTTGTTCTAGCAACAGCAACAACAAAAATGACTAAGACACCAATGTTGGCCTATATACCAAACTTGGTAGGTTTTTTGTTTCATATAATTCTCAAAATAAGAATGGCTTTTGTACTTTTAAAAAGCTATAGAATAATCTAAGAAGGAACAGAATAAGAAGGCCAAAAGAGGAAGACAGTGGTGACAATGACATGACAGGGTTGTAGGTGGTCTAAAATAGTTTCATATCTGGCCCTCTGAAAAAAAAATACAAAACAACCCAACACTTGTTCTATCATTAGAAAGCTCTGGCTTTTCAGTTGGCACAGAACTAGGTGCGGCCACACAACTGTTTTGACCAATGATATCTCAGCAGAAGTGGTTTATGTGGCTTCTGACAGTGCCCCTACATAGGTGCCGTCCTGCTGGCTAGGGTCTGTGCACTGAGTCATCCTGGCCCATCAACAACCAGGGCAGCTCTGCAGGGATGGGAGGACCCGAGTGTACAAAGAGCCTTGACTTAGCACAGGAGCAGTCTTCCCATCTCTGAATGCTGCTGGACAGTATGAGGAAGGGAAAAAGAGAAGGAGAAATTTAACATTAGGAGAGTTAATTTTTTTTGGATCTCTTTTACTTCATCCAGATCTGTATTAGAACCATTTCTGAGGCCATTTAATCTTGGGATGTGGTGATGAGTGTTAATCTCTGAGGGCTGTGGAATTATACAAGAAGTAATTACTACTGGGGCAGGGGATTTAGCTCAGTGGTTCCGGTGCCTGTCTTGCAAGCGCAAGGACCCGGGTTCAATCCCTGGTGAACCACATACAATACTGGTCGTGGAGACTCACTTCAGCAGCAACCAGTACCACATACCACAGTGCCAGGCATGGTGGCTCACGCCTGTAATCCCAGCACTCGGGAGGCAGAGGCAGGAGGATTGCTGTGATGTGAGTTTGAGGCTGAGCTCAGGGCCAGCCTGAACCACAAAGCGAGACCCTGCCTCCAAAAAAAAAAAAAAAAAAAAGTAATTACTGCTGCAGGGAGGGAGGGGAGGGAAGATTTTTATCAAATGTCTGACTCTTATCTTGTCCACCAAGGAATCCTACCTGGAGTCTGGAATTACTTGTTTCTTTTTCCCTCCATCAATGTCCCTCTGACACCATAAACAAAATAATCTACCCAAGTGAGGAGCAGGCTTTGTCTTCTAGATTGTACCTTTTCCTCTTCTCTTCCTTGTGCCTTAAAGCCCAGGGTAGAGAGCACATCTTTCCTCATCGGGCTGGGTAAAGCTTTCTGGGCTGCCATTTTTTTTGGTGGTGATGCCGAGGATTGAACTCTGGCCTTTGTGCCAAGATAAGCATGGTACCACTTGAGCTAAATCCTCAGCCTTACGCTGCCTTTTCATTGGAGATGTGATTTACCCTACAGATTTTGAACTCCTGAGAGTGGGTATTGTGCTTATTTATCCTAGTACACAAAAGTTACTTTATAAAAGTCAAAATGAATAGGTCAAAAGCAGCTTTCTGGTTTGTTTGGATGTTGCTTTTTTATATGATTGTCCTGGGTAAGGAAGGGGAGCTCAGAGATTTATATCCCTGAGTGCCTACAGCTTGAAAGTACATAGATCTTTAAAGATTTGCCTTCTAAAGGGGTGGAGAAGAGATACAAATATTTAGAGTTTGTGTTTAAAAATTGAACATTTTGTTTGATATCTATAGTAGTTATATAAACTGACAGTGTCTAAAAAGGCTTGAAAACTAAGATGCTCTGAGGTGAGTTTACAAACTGATGGGATATTCCTGAAGAAATGGAACTGCAGATGTTGCCTTGGACCTATCCTTTTAATTTGCCTCCTGATAACTTAATTTTGAACATCCACATTTTAAAAATTTTATGTAATATTTATTCAGAAAGGGAAATATATGGGACAATATCATTATCTTGCAACAATAATACCATGATTGTAATTCGATTTGATTCCTCACTTGCCTGTGTGTGTTACATGTTTATAAACAATAAGAGCAAGAATACTCACTTGCACTGTCCCTGTCTTCAGCTTTTATTTTCACGAGAGGTTTTTTACCACGTCTTTAGAAACAATCACAAATTGGTCTTGTTCTCCAGGATCTTTTTTCCCATAGCTGGACAACTCATATCTTACTCATTAGCCGTTGTTTTCTCAGATACATAAATACCATCCACATATTTTCAGGTTTTTTACTATTGTGGCTTGGCTAGATCCAAGCACCAAAATCTGAGACAAGCTCAATGTCATTTAGTTAAGATGTAACTAATCTGGGGGGCTTGAGATACCGAATAAACAACATGTGGCCTCAACTACACCTGACAGGTATATTTTTCTCTGGAGAAATGTGGGATTTCAGCAGTAACCTGTCCTTCTGAACAGTGACACCAGAGGGGAAGTGAGGCACAGATCTCTCCATGTCATGGAGACCCAGAGTGGCACCTTCCATCTTGTTCCATGCAGGGCGGCCCATGCGAGAAGGAAGCTTGTCCTCCAAGCCCCCGTCATGGGTCAACCCGGAGCCTCTTCTTTTTATTCCTATGGAGACCGAGATCTGGGCTGATGAGCTGAAGTCCCTCGAGTCTGTGCAGTAATGGAGTGATGTTGACATTTTTGGGGATGGTAACAGTGTGGTGAGAACAGTCTTTAGTCTCTAGTATTGTGGGAAAGAGAAGACTCTAATATACAACATTTAGGTCCCCCCATAGGACTGTATTTTCACGTTCATTACATACAAAGGGCAGGCTTTTCTTCCCATATAATCCTTCTTGAGATGGTGTTAACCAAACTTGAAGTTGGCAAGAATTACTTGCTTTATATTTCTAAAGGAAACTAATGATGTGGTATTGCACTATTATTTTTAGAGGAGGTTTTCATTATTTTCATGGCTACCTCTCATGAAAGGTTTTTCATACGATTCAGGGAAACCTGAGCAATTAAATAAAAATAAAATTACTCAAAGCCTTCCTAATAAAATATTAGGCCTTACATCTGTTATGGGGTCATCGTTAACACCTCAGCAGTTCTGGACATTTTATTAAACGTTCAGGATTTCCCCTCACCCACATCAAAGTGATTGCAGGAAACTGATGACCCTCTCCAAGAATAGTTCATTCTGTGCAGACCCGAGTATAAGGAATACATAGAATTAGTGAAGAGAGGGGTGTAGTGGAGATGCAGGCGGCCACCTCACGCTGAACTCCTCACTCCAGTATGAATACCTATTTAGATTTCAGGATTTATGCCTTTATAAAAGAGCGGAATCTCATTCTACCGTCACTCTCACCCCTCCACTGAGCGACCTCTCTGAAAACCATTCAATCAGCAAAATATCTGCCTAACATTTGGGCCCATTAGCAACAATAACATTTCCCTACAGTTAAAAAAAAAAAAATGACAAAGCTCACATTGTGGGTCTGAAGGAAACCGCATGACACGGCCGGTGGTGAGCGGGCCTTCTCCCTGCCGGAGCTGACTGCTCTGCTGTGCAGTGTGGAGCTTCTGGGGACTTCCTCAGAGAACACATCCTGAGTGCCTTTGGGAATGAGAACAGTCTGGCCTTGATGAGCCCTCGACTCTGTCCTGCGGCTTCCTTCGCTCCAGGATTGGGCGCAGGGTAAGGACTGACGGGGAGGGCCTGGCCTCTGCTGGCTCAGCAAGGGCGTGAGTTTGGCAGCCGGAACAGCATTTGCCACAGCCAAGACTAACGAGTGGCAGATGAGGGCCACAGGGATCTATGCCCTGCTGAATGCTCCATCCTCTCATCACGAGCTTTACCTCTGAGCAAACTGCAACCTGATCACAGTGCATCGGAGGCGTGTGTTCCCTCTTTGCCGTCAAAATTACTTTATGCTCAGACACCTGGATAATTAAGATGAGATAAATCACGGAGAAGAGGAGAAAAGAAATAGGTTCTGCATATTTTCTTTGACTTGAGCAGCTGCAGCCCCACTTTCTCTTCCTCACCTCACCTCGGGTCACCACCTGCTCAGAGCAGGCGACTCCTACTCAGGGTGTGAAAAGAGGGCGGTTTTCTTCGCTCCCCTCTGCCCAGCCTCCTGCTGACCCCACCCTCCTTCCTCTCTCCTGGCTTTCTTCTCGGGAAAGCAAAAAAGCTCTCTGGCCAGTATCAAACAGCTTTCCAACCTCTGAGCGTCGACGATTCCAGAAATGCATTCGCATTAGGAAATGTCAAGGAAAACTCCTTGAAATCACTTCCAGGTTTTGCAGCAAGGAGACTTTACTAATGGATAAAAGCCGAAGGTGTCAGTAACCTTATAGAAGTGGGGGTGTATGAACTGTGTTTATTCCTCCCTCCTCTCGAGTCTCTTCCCTGATTTTGATATTTGAGGTTGCATCCTAATATGCAAATACTTATTAATGAAGCCTAAGATGAAAAAGTTCTAATTCAAGGCCATTAGCCTTGAATCAAACAAGGACCATCTCAGTGAATAGCTCATTCTTCGGTAGCGATTTTGCAATCCAAACTGTCAGCTCCTTGTAAACTCTAAGTAGAGACTTTGTCAGTTAGAACCACAAACCAGGTTCTGGCCAGAGTCTTTCCACTTTGGCTGGTGTAATTGCTTGACCAGCCCAGAATACTTCTGTCTTCTTTCCTTGTACACCATAAGAGACCTGGCTCTCCACAGTGCCCAGTGCAGCTTTCTGAACCTCCTCTGGTAGGGAGTGTTGACTGATTCTTTTGAGACAGGGTCTCACTTTGTAATTGAGGCTGGCCCTGAACTTAGCCTTGAACTCATAGCAATCCTCCTGCCTCTGCCTCCCAGGTGCTGGGATTACAGGTGTGAGTCATTGTTGGGAACCAAACAAGTCACCAAGCCCGGCACTGTGGTATGTGGTTCTGATTGCTGGTGGGTGGGGGTCCCACACCTGGCACGGTTGTACGTGGTTACTGGGGATCAAACCCAGGCCTTTGCACTTGCAAGGCAGGCACCAAAACCACTGAGCTAAATCCCCTGCCCAGATTCTTAACCTGTTCTTTACTAAAACTCTCCAGCGACATATGCATATATCACCATATGAATATATATTATCCCCTTGGAAATGTAAACAAAAATAGAAAATAAAAGGTGAAACTCTTTAAGAATAACAGATTTCTAACAACTTTTCTTTATGCCCAGTCACTTATCTCGAGGCCCCGAGGCCACTGGTGTAAAGAACAGAGAGAGAAGTTCATAACAGAAATTAGCCAAGGACACAAGCATGTCTTCCAGCAAAACCACAGTGTTCCCTACTGGTTGGTTCCCCCATTTGATGTGGTTTACAGGTTCCTTTCTCGGCATGTAGTGTGCACTCCTCTCCCATCTGATCCATAGTCACTCTCTTTGCCTGTTCTGGCCCAGCTGGGTGTCCTCCTGGGTCCTCAGTATTCACCTCTAAGACTTCCTACTGCACTCAGGATTAGGTGACCATGTAAAGGACATTTTCACCTGAAAGGTCTAGCAGGTGTCACAGTCACCCATTTGCACAGGGTCGACATGTAAGCCAAGAATCAGCCTGAGTCTCCTTTCCCTGACCTGCATGTTCTTTCTTATCTAGCATACCCGACACTTCCATTTCCCAAGTGTTGTTTGAATCCAGCCCTTCCGGCCCCAGCAGGTTGCCTTTATCACTTCCTGCCTCTTTCAGGGCAGTGGCCTTTTTTTGGAGAGGTTCTGCCTTGAATCCTCTCTTGGCAGGGTGCCAGCCGGTCTTCCTATGACCAGCAGGGTCGAGTTTGCCTATGATTTCTCATTGGCTCTCCAACCCTTCGGAAAGATATCCTAACTCCTGGACGTGCCATGGAGGCTTTCCTCCACCATCCTTCTCATCCAGGCCTACCCTTATGGCTGCTACCCTTTCAAACTTGCTCTGATTTATCTCCCACCCTAGAGCCTCCTCCGACCCTTTCCCTTGTCCGGGCTGGGGTCTACTGCTTAATTTGTCAAGGTGTCTTCAAAATGGTAGTTCTCAAACTTCAGTGTTTACAGTTAGCAGATTCTAGATTCAGTAAATTTAGCTACAGCCCAGTAAACTACATTTGTAACTATCTCCTTCCTCCAATGACCTGCATCTGTCATCCTTAGAATTTATTACAACATCAAGTGTCAGGCCTCATTAAATATCAATAAAGCAGAAATTTTCTATCTCTTACCTTTTTATTCCTGACCAACAAAACAAGACAAAACAAAAATAAAAACCTATATTAATATATGCCCAGGCAAACTCCAATCAACTATCCTTTTAGCATCAGGACTTTTGCTGAGCTATATATACATGGGTGCAGAAAACATAACCAATCATGAGCTTTTGCTCTCTCTCTCTCTTGATACATTAACTCACACATACAGACATTCCTGTAAATTATATTTAGTACTAACAATTGAAAGTAACTGCACTTTCTGGGGATGGGAAAGGGCTCTGGGATTGAGGAAGAGATGGGACAGAGGCAAGGGTGAGAGGAAGTGAAAGGGATGAAGACATGCTTTGTCTGTGCACCAGTGCCCTATGATGAATATTTTCATATGTATTATAGATACATACTCATAAAAGAAAAATTTTAAAAACTATTTTGAAAAACTATTTTGTCTAGATTAAAAGACACCAATTAGGCATAACAATCAAATTCAGTATGCTAATCTTGATTAGGTTCTGGTATGAATAAATAGAAGTTGTAAAATAATTTTGAAATATCTGGAGATACTTTAATATGGATCAATGAAGCAATCTGAAATTGTTATATTTTGTAGGCTTGATAACACTATTGAAGTTAACCTGGAGAATACTTTATCTTAGGTGATGTATGTAAAGAATAAGCATGTTAAGGATGAGTT
>PVIR01032804.1:0-18278 GCA_004026965.1 Petromus typicus
AAAATGGTCTCCTTTCAACATTGATAGACAACAAGGTTAAAGAGCTTTGAGGAGATGACAAGAATAACACCTGATGGGTTCAGGAGTATAAACTGGAGTTATTACACAGGAACATGAGTGAGTAGGTGAAGCTTTGGCCTACAGTGGAAAGCAGACAGCATGACAGGGAAACCAAATCCGATTTGGTGCCAATCAGAGAGCTGGACTTCTTCTTTAGTGAGCTGGAGACTCTCTGCTTCTTTAATCATTGTCCTGGTAAATGAACATCATACTATGTTTTCTGAGAGGAATGAATGATTCTGAGGAAACAACTTTCAAAAGCAAAGCAGGAATTTGCAATGACAGTTTGGTGGAGGGGTGCAGAGAAAGAAAAAGAGCAGAGGTAGTAAAAATGGTGAAGCAGCTATTGGTCAGGGTCTGGAAGTCTGGAAGACAGCAGACAGCCACTGGGCCATGAAGAAGAGAAGAAAAATAAGAAGCATGTTCCGGTGATCATTCTCAGCAGACTGGCAGGTTCACTGGCTGTTTCAAGAAAACAACAGAAATACAACTGGGATTTTCTGAAGGATAGTAACAGATATTAAATACTGGCACATGGAGGGGAGAGCAGGTGCACGTATAAGACTTCTTTTCTCATCTTGAAAATGGTTTTATTTTCTCCAGGACAGAATAGATTATAAGGAAAAAAATGAGTTGAGTGAAATGACAGCATGAAGAACTTTATTCAAAATTATGAAGCATGATTTTTGGTACTACGTTTCTTTCATTTATTCATTCAATATATGACAAGGTTCAATGACAATAATTTGAAGTTTATCTACCCAACCTGGAATTAGGTCAAAAGACTCCTTGAAGATTAGCGTTTAGGTAAAAAAATCAATAAAAGTGCCAGAAAGAACAAAGAGAAAATATGGAAGACAATAGGGAACAAAGCAAGAAAGATACTGAGGCATAACAGTTTAAGAAAAAACAGACACAGGAAAACTAAAAGATTAAACACTTAGTTTCTAGAATAGCTTTAGCAGCAAGAAAAACACTACATTTGTCTTTTGTTTTTAAATGAGTAGAACACTTTCCCAATAATGCCAGAACAACGAACATTTTATGTATCTTGCAATTTTCCTATGTGCTGCAAAGACAGCACAACCGAGCAAATATATTTAAAGCCCTAACGTGTAATTATAGAAAGTGTACAACATTTCTAGTATAATACATTTATGAAAACCAGTTATTTAAATGAGACATAATATAATGAAAAAGCTTTATAATCACTGGTTAAAAAAATCTTCTGAAATATAACCAAGGAGCAATAGAATCTTATCTCGATGTAAATGGATGTCTTTGCAAAGCCATAGAAACAGCTTTTCCTGTCACTAAAAGAACAAACTATAGTCCATCTGCCATGTGTAATTTGACCATCTGCAGTGCCTGAACAGTAGGAAGGAAAGACATTTTCCAAAATTTCCCCTGAAGGAGGAGGCTTTCAGCAGTCCACAGGCTGAATGTCTCATTTGAGACATCTGCTCAGCATTTATCCATGAAGGTCTAGCATGCAGGAGACCACAGGCATGTTTTACAGTCATGTTGGCCTTAAAGTGCCATTTGTCTCAATAGAAGCCAATCACCGAGGAGAAGGTGTGCATTGTGGTGGCTTTCAGTGGTGTGCCAGGATGTGCCCCAGACATCACTTTTGTGCACATAAACTTCTGAGATGACTATCTCTAAAGTGCAAAGTGAAAAAATCCACTCTGGATTAAGTCTGCACCTAGTAATGAGCCAGAGATCTTAACACATTTTTTACTGATAATAGAAGGATGGAAAGAATATAATACCGAAGAGCCATGTTTCCTGCTGATAAATGTTGCTTTCCCAGGACCCACTTCAGTTCACTTACACGTGCTAAACCTCCGAAAACTCATTCCTGGCTCTAGCTCTGAATACACAATACTTTCTCTGCAAAAGCCTACTTTGGTTACCATGTGAAGAGTTTTCCAGGTGGAGGTGATTTTAAGAGGAAGAGAAGAAAATCAGCAAACCCATTTTGCACATTTGGGTTTACCTTCTGAAAACTTGAGGCTGCTGGGTGAGACTAAGAACTGACTCCAGAAAGTGAGTAAGTTGGAAAGTAAAAATAATAGCAGTTATTGGAAAAAGAGCCAATGGAGCATTCTTCATGTACCACAATTAAATTGTCTCAGGTTGCCATCACAAACATCTTTCTCAACAGCTGGAAGTTCTGATAAAGTTGGGCACCACGAAATGACTACTAAGAAAAAGGGAGATCCTTGGTTGGAGATCCTAATGAAAAAAAATGGGGGAAATCTGAATACATTCTGTAATTTAGTTAATAGGTTTTATTTGTTTGCTTGTTTGTTTTTTGGATTTATTTATTTATTTATTTTTAGTTTTTTGAGACAGGGCCTTGCTTTGTAGTTCAGGCTGGTCCTAAACTCGCTATGTAGTCCAGGCCAGCCTCAAACTAAGCAATCCTCTTGAGTCTCTAGCTCTCAAGGAATAGTTTTTAATGAGTACTCTTCTTTTGCTTTTGAGAACTCCACAATGATCATGTGAGATAATCACATTAGAAACTTGTTTAGGTCTTTATCATTTCTGTGATTTTGTTAATTCTAAATTTATTTAAGAATTTTAAGGGCCGGAGATTTAGCTTGGTGGTTCCGGTGCCTGTCTTGCAAGTGCAAGGACCTGGGTTTGATCCCTGGTAACCACATACAATATTGGGTGTGGAGACTCACCCTAGCAGCAACTAGTACCACATACCACAGTACTGGGCGTGGTGGCTCATGCCTGTCATCCCAGCACTCGGGAGGCAGAGGCAGGAGGATTGCTGTGATGTGAGTTTGAGGCTGAGCTCAGGGCCAGCCTGAACTACAAAGCGAGACCCTCTCTCAAAAAAAAACAAAAACAAAAACAAAACAAAACAAAACAAAACAACAACAAAAAAAAACAAAACCAAAAAAACCCCAAACAAACAAAAGAATTTTTAAAAAGACAGATCAGTGCAGCAGAAAAATTACTCACTATGCTGGACACTTTGTTCACCAATGTAAAGTCAAACCAATGTTAATATTGGTTTAATGTTTAATGTCAATGTTCCTATTTAGAACTATTACAAAACAGCTAGACACATCTGTTATGGAAGAGATCACAATACTGATTTAGTTGTCTTTTTTTTTCTTTCATTTCATAAATGGGGAAACCAAAGTGATAACTGAGAAGGGACATTTTCTAGAACTGACATTTAATTAAATTCAGAGCTGGACTAAGAGCCTCGGCTATGTGGCCCTATGACCGAGTTCATTGATCCGACCTAAGTAGCTTGCTCTTCCTTGCAATGAATAAGCAGTCCCTGAATATGCAGCAGACATCTGAAATAACTAGATTCTGGAAAGATTCTCTCTTCTGTCTCTTTCCTCCCATCTATTTTGTATCTTTATCTCTTCAAAATACTCACAAGACAGTTGAGGAAATACATAAATTAATAACTTTAAAATCAATACTAATTGAGGTAATACATGAACTTATGACTAAAATTTTAAAAACTAGTAGCCTGAATGTGTAAAGATTTTATATTGAATGAGTGAAGTTGACATTAATTTTAGAAAGTTAGGGTTTACATAAAATCATTATACAATTAAACTCTTTTATTACACAGAGTTAAGTCTGCCATGTTCCTACATGTATGGGCATGCTCTGGAAGAAAAGAGATCTCTGAGACAGCCGGAGCCCAGAGAAAGCACTTGTCTGCATCAAACCTCTGCTGTCTCCCTGCAAGTAACACAGCAGATGGAGGTGCTCTTGGGAGGGGCCTGCCATCTTTCTCCAGAAAAGCTCCATTTGTTCCTATGCATCTTTTTTCCACAGACCATGGCATTATACCAAGGAAGATTCAAAGAGGTCATTCATGTTAGACAATGTTTTAAAAGCACAATACAAGCAAAAAACACCGTCTGGCAAGACAGCAAAGGAGGAAAAAAGGAAAGATGAACAGCCCACCCAAACAGGGAAATGAGTGAGAGTCAGGGGTCTCTGTGTCCTTACTTGTGGAAAATATGGAAGCAGAGAATTCAAGCTGCCTTGTCAGTGGCTTTGACTGGGGGAATTCGTGTTTTTAAAACAACCTTTCCTGAATGCGAAGGACCTGAGAGCAGAGCTGTGGAGTATGTGCTGCCAAATGCATAAAGACATTGATCTTCCAACTTCAGTCAAAATAAAATGCTCATAATTTCCTCTTCCCCCTTTGCTCAGATGAAATGTTATTGCAAAGCCTTAACGACAGACCCCAGCTAGCTCGTTTATATTCATCCCACAAGAGTAAAGTAATATGTATCATGCATTGCTTGACAGTCCTGGTGCTTTTATTCAGACACCAAATGTTCTTTCCTTGAGAATTCTAGAGTGATCGCCAGCTGACATCATGACCTATCATGGTAGGTTATTATTATTATTTTTTTTTGATGAAATGTAATTGCTAATCTTGTTATGCTCCATGGAAGAATGAAGGCAGTGACTAGATCTCTAAGAGTTTTGTAACCCGCACAGTCTTTGCCAGTGTATTTTCTCCATGCTGGGTGTTTAGTAAATCTCAGCTGACTGGCTCACTGACTAAATGATTTGTTGAATGAATTAAATAAATTATCCATGTACATCATTGTGAACAGTGCTTGTATTCTGTCTCCCAAGAGACAGATGCTATAATCTAACTTCAGTTTATTGAATGAAAACACACACGTACACTCAGAGTAGAAGGAGAAATGAAACCAGTTTCTGGCTAAATTGAGCTCCCTGTTAACCTTAGCAAAATATATTTTCAGCCTGAAATCAAATAATTCCATCTATGTTCTAGACATTTAGTTTGCATAAATAAACACCATCAGAAACCCATCTGCTCTCAGATCTCATGCTGGCTTTCTTATCTCACCTCTTGTTATTTGGTTCTTCCTGCGATGTCAGTTCATTCTATCACTGCTTCCTGGAATATTGTTTCTTAACAAGGTGAACCATGTACTCCAACCCATGTTCTGGCATCTACAGACCATCTAACCTCTGCTCCCCAGACCGCCTGGTTAGGGAGTCCTGCTTTCTCTCAGCCTTGCAAGATTCTTTTAAGAAGGGGAGTGAGCATAAAGTATTTGGAAGCCAGTACCCTTCTTGCAGCTGGACGGTTCCTCTGGTGTGGCCCTAGGAACTCCTTGCCACAACTGAAACAGGGCACTACATTTCCATCTCTGCTTCTTGTCCTTTTCCTCATTCTCAGTTTGTGATTTCCTTTGCTCACGTGTGACCTATTGGTGAGAGTGAATCTGAAGACTCTACATGAAAGCCCTGGTGAAGGGTAGCCTTACTTTACTTACTGCTCAGTTCCTGGTGCCGGACTTATGCGAGGCACCCAGTAAAGATTTGTTTGAATAGAAAGATTGATACACTGTCATATATTCTTAGAGACATGAGGCTTCTTAATATATTGAGCAACACAATAAAGAAGTTTGATGGCCTTGCACCACGCTAAAACACACACAGAATTGTAGCTACAGGGTATATACACTGTTCTTTCCTCTGAACTGCTACAGCATTCACAGAAATTACATATAGTTAATTGTCATGTTCACTGATTCACTTCATCGGTATTATTTTCTTCTCTCCTGACTACCTTGGATCTTCCCTGAGTTTAGAGGCGAGAGCAAACATTCTCCTGTGTCACTGTGGTGCTAGGGCAGATATAAGACATATCACTGGTACTCAACTGATGGTGGAGCCTGATGTGGAGCAGACTTTCCTATTATGAATAAATTTTTAATTTCACAAAGAAATCCAGAAGTGAGTTAATATTAATAAGAAATTTCTGAAAGAAAATATCTATCTTTGTTTGCATCCAAATATGTGCTATCATATATATGTGTATATATACATATATATACACTATGTGTGTATAACATCATATATATGTGTGTGTGTGTATATATATATACACATGTGTATAAAATTTACCCATAAAATGAAAAATATACATGGATTATTTTTATTTTTCATTGGCCAGGGTTTGCAGTACATAGTGTTTTGGCACATGTATGTAACACATGTTCATTCTCTGTTTCTCCCCTTCCCTACCCTCTTCCTTCCAGCTCATGGTCCCCTTCCTACTCACAGATCTGTCTCCCTACTCCCTATTATCTAGCTTAGATTTTTCTGTTTATTTATTTTTTGGGTTCCTCATAAGAGAATCCTTGTGATTTTAACTTTTATTAGTGCATGTTTGCAGTAATGTCTACAATAATGACTACATTCACCGTAGGGACAAGTGGTACATGTACATGGCACATTTAAACTCCCTTATTCTCTCTACCTCCCTTTTATATATATAAATATATAGGTAAATATGATATAGATGATGTATATATGTTTTGTCTATGTTTAATTTTGTTGGTTTTGTGATAGGAAGAGAGATATACTATTAAAATAAAAATAAATTCATTAGATGTATTTTATGACTGCTTTTGTGGAAAATGATCCTGATGTGGATGATGCTTATATTTTTAATATGAGACTGGACAAAATGTCTAGCACTGTGCTTTAAAAACACAGACCAAATCAAGGTACTCTAATAAGAATATTTGAAAGTGTATACACAATTACCATGATTTTGAAAGACTTTTTTTCCATTTAGAAGATGCAGAAACTGCTTATTTTTTATCCAGTAGATATGGCTGAGATGAATGTGAGAGTTTTTCCTTAAGAAAAGCACACAGGAGGACAGCCAGGGCCTGGGTGTTGGTGAGTCAACACCAGGCTTTGCCGCGAGCTCTTGTCTCTTTCATAGGGCAATGACTCAACTAATTGCCCAAGAGACAAACTAAGTACAATATTTTTATGACAGAAATTTTTATTATTTTGCAGCAGTCACTAAAGAGAAAATCGTTCCTTGAAAATAGACACAAGGCTATGGTTAAAGGACATAAACTGCTATTAATTTTTGTTTTTATTCTCATTTTAAAGTTTAAATAAAGTGCGCTTTTTCTTCAGGTAAATGTAAAAAATTCCTGCATTTAAAATCAACCATCTACTTTAATTTAGGATTATTTCATATTTTAACTTGGGCACAGTGTCATCATTTTACAAACATATTGAAACTACAATTTAAAAAAACATATTTGAGAAGATAAAGGCATAAACAAATATGTAGTAAGAATATTATAATACAATTTCTGTTATTATTAAAACAACATTTAATTTAAAAACAAATGAAAAAAAATCTACCATAATTGTGCCACTCAGAAATAACTGGTGTTGAAAATAGTAGTGAAAAAAAATATATAAAATTTCACAAATTGGGACTGTGCCTTTTGAACTCTTTCTTCCTAAGAGAATAACATTGCTGTATTTTTCCTCACTTCAAATTTTAAAAGTCTTTATTGCTATTGTGCACAATGCTTACAGTTTTCATCTCACCACATCCTCTGTACTACTGCAAAGATAACCCCGTGCCCAAGATTCTTTAGTACATGTTCCACTGTTAACACTCTTAGTTTAGAGAGGATTCCTATAAACATGTTCTACAATAACAGATATCTTTACGCCCTTCAGTAACCTTGGTTTGAAGTTTAAAAAGAAAGAGAATTGGAAAATGTTTTTTTCATTTTTGGAAAGATTAACAAAAAGAAAAGCAAAGGGAAGTTCACGAAGAAATTTAAAATTCTGGCAAATGTTTGATTTATACGTTCTATTCAAAGGTCAACTTTGTCTCCACAGATCCGTGCTGTCTGGTTTGTTCATATATGAGTTCGCTTTTCCCTTGGATTTAAATAAGTCTAAAGGGAGCCTTATCAATCCAGTTCTATTTCTCAGTGCTGTCACGAACAGTTGGCTCTGGTACACAAAATGACACTTAGAAGGAAAGTCTTATTTTCATAATGCTGTTGACTTTTCAACTTCTCAGTTACCACAGTCATCAGAGTCTAATTTACTCTTCAGGGCCTTCATCATTCCATAGCCTGAGCTGGACAGAGAGAAAATAATTTGTTCACTTAACAGAAAGAAAGTCTATACCCCCGAAATGAAACGAGTCAGACAGCAATCTTTGAATTAACAGGCTCTGCTGACGGACCCTTTTCCCTGCTTTTCATCGGTCTGGTGACGGTGGACTCTGGACAGAGATAAATGAGAGGTCAAGCTACCCTTCATTTTTCCAGAAGATTATTTCACCCACAGATAAGGCACAAAGAAGGAAGTAATAGTCAAGACCCGCCTGTAAGAAAACAAAAAAAGGATAACTAACAAAAGCTCTTTCTCTCAGCCCTGCCGGCCCCAGCTCTGCGCGGTGAGCCCTCCCACCAGCTTGCTGCTTTGTTATTTTTTCTGAGAGGGCAGAAAAAAACCTGAAGTTAATATGTGGCAAAGATAATTGTGTCTCAAAGAATAGATTCTTGTGCTTTTCCTAACTACAACTGAAGTTAAATACCAAAAGAAAATAAAATCTTTCTGCACTTTCTTTCATAATAGAAAGTCCAAGAAATATAAAAGTACACATTAAGAGGTCCTGGCGATTGATTTTTATAAAGGGAATAGAGATAAGGCAGACAGGTTCACTGTGACTTGAGGGTTTTTATTCAACGTTTTTGGAGGGAAAAAAGCCTTTCTAAACATCATTATTATTCTTACGGTATATTGAGAAAAAAGAGAAGCATTAGCTTTTAAAAATGAAAGGCAAACAAAAATACACACATGAGCATATTTTAATGCTTTATTATTTCTCATAAAATTGATTTATGTCAGCCCTCTTTGTCAGCCATTTTTTTTAGTCACAACCTTCCAATCATCTTCTGTAGAATTTAGCTGATAAAAACCTCTGTTTTAGAAAAATTTACCTGTAATCATCTTCAGAATTTATTACTAAACATACTCCAGTATTAGATTTTTAGTGTAATCTTTTATCTTTTGTACTTTCAGTAATGCAGTGAAAAAATCCCACTTTGTTACTAATCTTGATTACTTTGTTACTAATCTACTGTAATATTTCCATTTTCTTCATTTACCTCAAAACTGAAACCATTGACTTGTATTTAACTAATGTAAGTCCAATAAATTTTTGTTGAATTAATTAATAAAGGTTGAATGAGTACGTTTCCTTGAACTCAGTCAGAACAAAGTGAGTCCTTTCTATAAATGGAAAGACATCAGCTCTTCCTAAATTTAGCTATTAATTCAATTAATTCCCATTCAAAAGCTTTGTGTGTTGTGTATTGTGTGTGTGTGTGTGTGTGTGTGTGTGTCTTTGTACTCTGACAAGTAGGTTCTAATATTCCTATAGAAACATAAAGGGTTAAGATAATCTTGAAGAACAGAAAGAAAAGATCTTCATACTAGATATTAAGATGTATTCTAGAGTAATTGAGGAGTAATCATTGATATTAAAACAGATGAATTAAGTATAAGAGAGAACCTGGCAGTATAGTGTGAGAAAAGATGGTTTTCTTATTATTTTACCCTGTGTCAACTGGGGATATATCTGCTAGAAAAATCTGGATATCTACTACATTTCATACACATCATTCAGCTCCAGTACAATGGTTAGGCTAGGTTGTGCCAACTTGATTGACTTGGAAGCTGTCCACAAGATTGGTGAGCATAATCCCGGACTGGAGATGTCTGGATTGATTCCGGAGGTGTAACTTTTGATACAACATCTTGTCCCTCACTCTCTGCTCTGTGGTTCTGTCCCCCTGCTTTGCCCTCTGGCCACTGCGATCTATGTAGCTCTTCTCTGCAGATCTTTCTGATGTGATGGACCCGGAGAACCAGAAGCTGAATCACTTGAAACCAAGAGCTGCTTTAAACTTTTCTCCTTTAAATCATGTATGTTGGACATTATGTTTGAAAATGGGAAAACTGATTAATGAAGAGAACTTGCATCGGAGGAGTACAGTTGTTGTGATGATTCTATTTGACTGGGTGATTGAGGAGCCTTTGGCATTGGCTTGTAAGAGGAGTCTGGAAAGGTAAAGAGATGTGTGCAGGAGAAGCCTTAGAATGCTGGGAATCTGCTGGGCAGTTCTGATTGGCACCCCGAAGACAATAATGTTCACAGGAATCGGGATAATAAGGGTCAGGATCAAGAGGATTCAGCTGGAAATAAGGCCTTCATTAGCAATCAGACTGTGGGCTATGTGTGTTATGCTATGGCGAAAAAATTTGTCTCCATTTTTCCCTCATCCTGAGACTTTGCAGGAGACAAAGTTTAGCGGCATTGGACTAATTGACGTGGACTAATTGACTGACAAAAGTCAGTCAGTGTTCAGACTACAGCATAGGGACTGCTGGCTGCTTTCATATAACTTCCTAGTGACAAGTGCATATGCAAGGGAAGCAGAGTGGAAAATGTTTAAAATCTTTGAATTTTGACTTGGAAGAAACCGGGTGTAAATGTGAGTCAAAGGAGATGTGGCTGATGAAAATATTAATGCCATTAAGAAAAAGCAAATAATTTGTACATTGCTATGGCTTGTATCTAGATGTCTCCCAAAGTCTCATGTGGTCATAGGAAGAGATTCAAAGTTGACTGTATTAGGGTGTGTGATCCTGAGATTGAGGATGGGATTCTGGTGTTAAGGATGCTGCATCCTGGGCGTGGGTGGCATCACCCTCAAGGTGGGTAGCCTGGATGGAATATAAAAAGACAGAAAGAAGCTGCTTTGCTACTTCACTCTTTTGCTGTTGTCTGCCTGCCCTGCTTTGCCATGAACTATTTCTCTTCTGAGATGCCCCTCTGCAGTGCCAACTTGCCTTTGAACCAACTCACTAAGGACTGAAACCTCTACAAACTGGGATGAAATAAACCTTTCCTCATTTAACTTTGTATGCTGGGTATTTTGTTTCAGTGACAAGGAAAGTAAACAAGACATTCAAGGATGAGAAAAAAAGGTGTGTTGGGGGCTTCCTGAATCATCAAGTTTCCACCCACTTCAGGTTTAAGGGTGCAAATATATAAACCTTTCATTTGAGAAGCAAGGTGCTGAACCTCTGCTTAAGAAGAGTCTCTGATACAACTGCTTCTCTAGGACTTATTTCACTATACTCAGTCATGAAGACAAGGCATCCACTGTCCACTGAAACAAGGCCCATGAGGACCTGGATATTGTTTTAGCTGATAGTGGCCCTTGGCATTTTCTTGTGGTGGTGATTTCACTGGCTAGAAAAATGGGAGTTCTGGGGTCAGGGAGACTTCTGCCCAAACACCAAAGGAAAGCTTGGGAGGACAGGCAGGGGTCTCCTAGGCGGGCATGAAACTGGGAATGAAGGCAATGGCTGGTTCAGTGGAAATCCCAGGAAGTCAGAGAAGCTAGAAATGTGAGTTATTTGCCATGGAAGGTTGCAGGATGCAAATGGAATCAGTCCAAAATCAAGGCTGTAGGGATGGCAACCAGCAAGGCCACAGAGCTAAGGGCTACAAACCCTTTGGAACTTTCATTTGATAACATGTACTCTGGATGTTAGATAGGGAGTCAAAGGGCCTGATGTTTACCCTGCTGAGTTTTGTACCTACTTTAGTTAAATTCTTTTCTATCTTCTCATTCATCCCATTTGGATAGGAATGTTTATGTTTGTACCTTGGAATTATGTAACTTAGTTTTTAAAAAAATTTTTACAGAGGTTTACAAGTAACAGTTCACCTTGAGTCTCACAAATGAGGAAAAAGGCAGTCAAGCCATTATAAAATTGTTACAGTTTGAATAGATATTTTATAATAGAGGATACTCAAAAGGCTAATAATCATATAAAAAGAAGCTGAACCTTACAGATAACTAACCAATGCAAATTAAACCTATATTATCCTGGAGTGGCTAAAATCAGAAAGATGGAAGATACCTTTTGTAGGCAAGTATATTGAAAATCTAGAAGTTATAAGTTGCTAGTGTGAGTGTACATTGGTTAAACTACTTAGGAAAATTGTTTAGTTATGTATGTTAAAGCTGAACACAGACCACAGGGGTAATTGTGTTCCACATGTCTGTGTCGTCATGGGCTAGAATGTTCACAGGTATAATATTTGCAATAGTTCAAATGAGAAATATGCCAAACCAGCAGTGTTCCCCAATAGAATATTACAAGCAAGTGTAAATAGAATTTTTCTCTAAACAGTCAGGTGCATATTTTAGGTTTATAAGCTATATATTCTCTGTTGACACTTTTGAACACTACTTTGGAGCATGAAAGCAGCCCAAGCAGCATGTAGATGAAAGGAGGTGACCGTGTTCCAATAATACACTATTTACAAATATAGCCACCTGGCCAGTGACCTAGTTTGTTGATTTTTTCCATTTACCAATACATCAAAATGTATGTCATACTCTCACAGTGAGATATGATACAGAAACAAGATAAGTGAATGACCACTACAAGGAGCAAAAAGGCAAATGTCATAAACTAGAGTGAAGAAGCTAAGAAAAGAATACATATTATTTAATTCCTTAGTAGTACAAAGATAGGTAGAAGAGACTTAGGGCATTCGAAGTCGAGTGTAATTTTCCTTGGAGTAGGTGGTAGGCACTGCATAAGTATAAGAAAGACATTACAGCACTGATATTTCCTGATTTGGATCTAGTTACACAGAAATATTTAGTTTGAAAAACTTTAGCTAGCTCCACGGTTATAGCATGCACACATATGTATATATATATTATTTAATTTAAAAAACATATTTTGTTGTAGTCTACGGGGAATACATTTTTTAAGAAATGGTTTGTGTGTATCTGAGGTTCATGTGCAAAGTTCCAGGTGGAAGCACAAGATTTAGGAATGACCTATTCTCATAAGACAGTGAATGGATGGAGATCTTTTTTTGCAGGTGTGAGCTTCTTCTTATTGTAACCTAACCCACATCTACAATGTGGTGGCTTGAAAATGTAATATAGTAACTGGATATGTTGTGATTTTTTTTTCTTTCCCAAGACTTTTGAAGAAGTAACTTGGGAGAGTTTAAGGATGAGAATGAACAACGAACAAACAAGAAACACTTTGACCCTGTGGTTCTATTGATAGAATTCTAGTGAGTAATGGCATTTATTTTATGCATTATGTGAGTGATTCAGTAATAATATGATTAAGGAATTTAGAGAAAATAAGTGTCACACAAAATGTGATAGTTATAAAAATTCACCAGTAACATAACAAATTGCATTGGTGAATTTTTTGGAGTGTTTCACTTGTGGATGAATCCTTGCTCTGTCCCACGGTACTAGCTTACCTCATTGTTTTGTGTCTATACTATTGCATAGATGTGTTTTTTTATACGGGTCCCTGAAGTTCTGCTGTCTACCTCCACTCCTCCTTTTAAACCCAACCTCACAATATTGCCAAAATGAATTTCCCAAAGACCAAATTAGATGAAGTTACTACTCTGATGAAAGTGATCAAATTTTCCTACTTTACAGCAAAACAAAAACCTTACCTTACACTGGCCTTCAGTAGCCAGTAACCTGTCCTCATGTTCTGGCACATTTCAGTTAATATTTATACTCTACCACTGGCTCAGACACACTGCTTTCTAGGCTGTCCATATTTTTGCCTACCTGTGTATCTGCATAAAATGAGTTTCTCAGTCCTGTCTGAAATCCATCTCCTTATTCAGGAGCCCACTTTGGAGCCACTCTTCCATCCCCTATTACATCTTTTCTGGGTAGAACCTGCAGTTCTTTCCTTTCAACCAGTACTACGTGGGCTAGTCATATACATAGATAGCCATGAGGATGCAACTTCAGTTTCCAAGTGAGTTGTTAACCTCTTAATCATATTTTACTTATCCTTGCAATCTAGCTCCCAGATTTATACACAGTATAAATGGAGTCGATACTCAATAGGTATTAATAGATCAAAATAGGAAATAAAAAATTATAATAAGCAATGCAACTATTTCAATGTTAGTTCTCTACTCAATTGAAATGATACTTTACTAGGTAAAGATAATTTTGCAGAGGAAGCCAAAGATGGCCACATTCTTGAAATAATTCTCTTCAGTTTGCTCTGAGAGTGTCTCCTCTGTTCAGTGCACTGTTTTTCAGATTCATTTTAAATCAGCCTTTATCAGTCTTAGTAAGCTTCGTATTTTAGACACTTACATAGACAATTATGATCCATATTTTACTGTGAAACAAAAAGGTCTTGAGATACTCACCTCAGGAGATAAGAGTTAGGGGTGGAAGCATGAAGATAATTTTGCAGAGGGAATCAAAATAACAAGTATATTCTAGGCAGAGGGAAGACCAAATTCATAACTTTAGTCAAAACATATAAAACTAAATAATCCTGTCTTGATCTGGCTGCTGGTAATATCTTCAGTCCTCACTCCCTCATTTGCCTTAGTAATGCTGATTACCTGCAGTTCCTCTTTCTTATGTGCCTTATTTTGCACTTCGGTGCCTTTGTCTGTTTGTTCTTCCCTGCTTTATGTGACTGCTTACCTTCAGTTACCTCCACATGCCCTTCATTTGTCTACTACTTGTCTTCATAACTCATGTCATTTCTTTCCATACTTTTGCCATAACTTTTTGGATCCTGGGCTTCCATGATTATACTTTTCATTGTATTAATCATATCGTGCATAATCTTCTCTTTATATGTTCTGTTTAACTTGTTTCTACATCAGAGATGTTTAAAGCAATGTGCAGTTTGTAACTGGTGTTTTAACCACTCAAAAGATAGCTCTGGTATTTGTTTTTACATTATTGTAAGATGAGACTCTTGGGGATGTTCATATTTGTTGATAATTAAAGAATTAATGATGAAGATTAAGTAGCAATTTTCATCTATCATGTTACAAACTGTGAGGACAATAGTGGAAAGGGTAGAGGAAGAGGTCTTCTGTTACACTGGTTAAGTTAGGAAATTTGACAATATAGTTTGAATCTTATTTAGATTTAGAAATCTTGGCAGTAGGAATGACCTCAAAGGAAATGCTGCTAAACATGACAGAGTTATACAGACAGAATTATTTATACCTCTGAGAAATTAAAAATAAAGTGTCTTTTAAAAGAAAAAAAACTGATTAAATAAAAACAATATACTTGTATCATCAATAGAATTGTAAGATGCATATTGTAACATAAATGCTGTCGTGCTGAATAAATAAAAACATGGCATGAACATGTGAATGTACATGCACTGCACTATTCCAAAATATTTCCGTCTTCTGGACATCGGTCTTCTGATGCTCCATCCAGAGCAAAGAGAGGAGTCCTCAGTTTCTATCTCTCCTACTGACATAGGGAATTTGTATGTGTTAGTCACGTGTCCATGGCTGTAACAAAATGGCGAAGCCTGGCACCTTAGAAAAGAGACTTCTCTGGATCACAGTTCTGGAGGCTAGAAGTCCCAGCACTGGGGCGTGGTTCTGGTGTGGGCATTACGACGTGGTGGAAGACATCCTGGCAGAGAGCACGTGAGGAGAGAGCACCCGGTGACGCAAGATGTGTCAGTCCTGCTCTTTGTGACAATTTCTCTAGAACGAGCCTGGGTCCTATGAGGTCGGTGTGAACTGTGAGGGCAGTACCCTCAGTTATCCGATTACTCCTCACTCTCCTGGTAGAGGAGATTTATTTTGGTTCATAACACTGTGGATTCAGCCCACAGTTCCTCAGCTCCGAGGCAACAAGAACAGGGTGGAAGGGCCTGGTGGAGGAAAGCTACTGATGTCACAGCAGCCAGAAATCAGGGAGAAAAAGGAATAAACAAGAACAAAAATCTCGTTCCAGGTCACGCACACAGTGACCTACCTGCAATGAGGTCCCACCCCTCACAACACATGCAGCCTGTCGGTTACTCACTGAGAGTAATCCCGCCTGCGGTGCAGCACCACTAAGGGCCAGTCACCTTCCAAACAGGGCTTTTGGGTAGACCATTTTAGTCTCAGCTGTAATATCATAAAAATCTCCGTGGCCTGATAGTCACAAAAATGTAGGATATTCCTCAGCCATTGGCATAATTAAAACAGAAAGATATTAGCTTTCTTATTGACAAAGCAGGAAAGATTCTTTACGAGCATAAAATCTACCAGCTCTATATGTATTGACATCTCTAGACAAACAGAATTTACTAAAGATAAGAGGCATATATCAAATTATATCTAGTATCTGGACTTCTACAATTTTCTAGAAACACTGTTTATCAATGTTCTACCTTTAATTTTTGGCCCCTTCTTTCTTAACATGGCCATAAAATGAAGTTTATGGATCTGTGATTTGCTAGTGTTCTTGTTCTCTTTTCCAGGCTACCTGGCTTCATGATTCATTAAATGACTTTCCTATATCTCCTTTAGATTGGCTACACTGAGCCTTTCGATCTTTGGCTGGACATGAGCGGTGCCCCGACCGTGGAAGCAGTCACCAGAAGACGGACTTATGACTTCTCTGCATCCCTTTAGAATAAGAGTTCAAGTGCTTAGCTGGGGAGGAGAAAGGAGGTAGGATAGAAGAAATAAAGATAGCTGAAGACAAAGAAAATCATTATTTAAAAGTTTCTTTTAAGGAGATTGTCACTTCAGGATGCATTCAAAATTTCCCATAATTATGCACACCTATACACCCTAAGCTTGTTTATGCTTCTTTTCTTCCAGGCTTATCACACACAAATCCCTTAAAGATATGTGTATAAATTAGGATAATTGATGATGTTAAGGAAAGAAACCTAGCTGTAACAGAAACAAGTTTAAAAGTTTCAAAGAATGTTTTTAAGCAAGACATTTTAGATTACACATCTTAAAAAAAAATAAAACACAAACAATAGGCAGTGCCCATGCTTTTTATCTATAAAATATACCCCTATCTTTAAAGGGTGAGCCATCCTTTTCTCCCATAAATCAAAGTGGAACCTGCTAGAAATTTACAATTTTGACAGGTTTCTACCTCTCCCCCCCAAAAACCCCCCAAAAAACCCCCCAAAAACCCCCTCCAGTCAATAAGCCTCTCTTTGGGGGCCCTTACTCTATTTTCTTTGATTATGTACTTTTAATCTACCTATAAATCCTTTTAAATCTCTTTAAAAGAGAAACGGCAATTTGAGCATTTACTATATTGGTTCAAAAGGCTCAGTGAAGGAAAGGAGAACAGATACATAACCAAATCAGGAAAACAATGCATGAACAAAATACGAGTATCACAAAGAGATAGAAACTATGAAAGGAGCTAAGTAGAATTTAAGAAAATGAATAATGTGATAACAAAACTGAAAAAATTCACCAGAGGAACTCGATAATTGAGTTCATCAAGCAGAAGAAAAGTAAAAGAAACTTGCAGGTGAGTCATCTGAAATCACTCCAAAACAAAAACAACAACAAAGTAAAAATAGATCAGGGACTGAGGGGACTCCAAATTGGAGCCGAAAAATATTTGCACAATGAGGATTTCAGAGAGTAGTGACAGAAATTACAAATATTATCTAAAACTTACCTAAACTGGAGGAAAGAAGTGGACATACAAGTTCAAGAAGTTAAAACTAAGAAGATGAGGTTAGGGATGTAGCTCAGTGGTATAACATTCCCATAGACTGCATAAAGTCTTAGGCTTAATCACCAGCACAGTAAACAATGTTTATCAAATTCAAGAAATTTAACATTCTTAAAATTTAGGAAATTTAGATACCTACGCCAAGATACATTATCACCAAACTTTCAAAAGTCATAGATAAGGACAGAATCTTGAAAGTCACAGTAGAGAATTGATTTGTCACATAAAAAAGTCTATAAAGTTTTTAGAGTTTTTAACAGAAAGCTGGTAGGCCAAAAGATAGGAGGATGATACATTCAAAACTAGAAAGGTAAGAGTGTGTGTCGGCGACTGTTCGCGGTGTAGGGCCTGGGATCGCCAAAGACAGGAATGAACGGAGTCAGAATGGACAGACAACACACGAACACAAGAGAGGTTGTGATGTTGTTGTAAATTTACTAGGCCTTTTGTGTTCTTTTTTATACATGATTTTTCGGCTTTGTAAAATAAGGGTGACTGTTATAGGTTAACAAAAGTTTAAGGAAAAAACGAGAACAGAAACAGAGCAGTGATCAATCATTTTGACATTGTGTAAGGTCGTGTGAGACAGTGATGATTTTCTCATGACCACAAAAATCTTTGTAGATCAGTGTGTTTTGTACACAACTTTTCTAAGGAAGTGGATCTTTGTTATTTCTTTAATCTTGTTCCCATAGATTTTATGTGAGCATTAATTTATTTTTTTGTACTTGTTGATGTATTTTTGTCAGGTGGCCATGTTATTTTTATTTC